>MJUT01018019.1:20110-31485 GCA_002080005.1 Gigantidas platifrons | reverse complement strand
GTTCGTTCGTATTAGATTGAAAGGGAGGTGTTATCCCGGATAATGTGAATACCCGGGTATTTCGTAGTACCAGTCTTCACCGGGTTTGGAACTAGATTAACACGACTGGTGCCGCTGGTGGTGCAGGGACTGCTAACTCTTCCGAAGCACCTGAGTTCACCCTCGGTTTTCAGTGGGATTCATCTTACTCGATCTTTAGTTTAATGTGTATGTTTTGTAGATCGTTGTTTGTCCTTTTGTACTTTTTATTTTGGCCTTTGTGTTGTCTGTTGTTATTTGATATACTGATTCTGAAGCTTTACATATTATGAATAACCATGTGCTTACCAGGAAATATTATATTGCACCCCACAGAACCCCTTTTACGCAGAATTATAATGGATGAACGAGTTTTATGTCAGGAAGCTGCCTAGTCGTTCGATGCACAATGGGACTGAACCAACCGCTTGGTCAGGATTATGGGCAAGTTCCGGTTGTAATTATCATTTGGCTCAACATGCGGTCAATCAATATGTCCGTTCATAGGAAATATATACAAAAATGCTTTGTGGCATGTAAAATGAATATTGAAAAAGACATCGATACCCAAGAGTATCCACATATATAGTAAATATATATTTTACCCGTATTGATTTGGCCATGATGTCCATTACTAGTAAGGGTAAAATCTTCTGGAACGTCCATACCTTAAATAAATAACAGATATATCATCTAAAATAAATATGGGATAATATTGGCTTTTTGTACAATTATCTTTTATGGGGTTTGACAAATATTAGCGGTTAATGCGGCGTGGAGAGGAGAGCTACTGGTAGCCTCTGGCTGTATGTAATCCTCTGGAAATTAATAAAGAATTAAATTAATGCAGCGTGGTGTATGTCAGATATTGATGGTGTTTGGCGTATGTCAGATATTAATGGGGCTTGATGTATATCTGATATTAATTGTGCTTCGCATATGTCAGATATTAATAGAGCTTGGCATAGATCAGCAGTGAATGGGACCAAGCGTATGTCAGCCGTTAATGGGCTTGGCGTATATCAGATATTAATGGGAGTTAGAGTATGCCAGCTTTTAATGTGGTGTGGCGTATATCAGATATTAATGAGCCTTGGCATATGCCAGCTGTTAATGGGACATGGCGTATGTCCGATATTGGTGGTGTTTAGCGCATGTCAGATATTAATGGGGCTTGGCGTATGTCAGGTATTAATGGGGCTCGGCGTATGTCAGATATTAATGGGGGTTGGCGTATGTCAGATATTAATGGGGCTTGGCGTATGTCAGATATTATTGGGGCTTGTCATATGGCAAATATTAGTGGTGCTTGGCGTATGTCAGATATTAATGGGGCTTGGCGTATGTCGGATATTAATGGTGCTTTGCGTATTTCAGATATTAGTGGTGCTTGGCGCGTGACAGCTGTTGATGGGGCGTGACATATGTCAGATATTAATGGGCATGATGTATGTCAGATATTAATGGTCGTGACATATGTCAAATATCAATGGAATGGGGCGTATTAAATAAAGGGTTTTAATCAGATTATGAGAGTAACTTTTTTAACAAATTATAGACTAGTCAAATTTTGATGATACATCAAATCGATATAAATATACAAAACAGAAAGGTTCAATAAAACAATGATCACTCTAGTTTTATTTCTTATAACTAATTGGGAAGTAATTATATTTAATACTTACGACCAGATCTTTGACGACTTTCTTTCTTCACACCAAGGTCTTTCTCAATACCACGGTCAGGTCCTGGCAACTCGATTCCTTGTAAAATAAATAGTTTATCTTTCAGATGATAAATGCTTTGTCTATCTGACTTGATCATCTTACTATCATAATATATCTGGTCTTCACCATAATATAGCTGTAATATTACTCTCTTGGAATTAAACACCAATCACTCACTCATATTGTGTATGGACATTGTTGGGTAGTTTTATCTTCAATGTTTCGTACATATGATAAGCTTAAAGATGACAAAGGCATCATAATCAGAAGCCGTAATTCAAAAGAAAGACAATGACCAAAAAGAAAAGAAAGAAAACTAAACAATAGTTGCCAATACATTACACAGAAAACTAAATATTGACCAGGACGAACCCAACTAAAACTGAACTAATGCGTTACGGAAGGGTAGATAAACTGTTCCTGTTCCAATAGCTTTCCAACTGTTTGCCCTGGAACACCACTGAAGATGTTAATTAAAGACGTTTGACTCGGATTAATAAAAATGTTGATTGGTGGTAAAGATGGTAGCACACTGAAAGAACCTCAAAGCGCATTCTATGCATACGGAGACAGTAAGACGAAATTCTTGAAGAAAAAAGAATGAACAAGTTCTCAATAAATATAGAATAAAACCAACAACAATGCAGCAAATTATGCTATATATAGGCGTCGTGGTCGTGATCGCATGGTAGTTGGATTTATAACTACATTTGCAATCAGTGCATATCACCACTAACATTATATGAGTTAGGTAGTTGGATTACCTAGCAACTCATACAAGCCTATCACCAATACGGCGTGCGTTCGCGCCCGGTTTTGTAAATTACAAAAAGGGTGCAGTCGACTTGCAGCCGCAAGTGATAAAGCTTACCAGTGGCTTGCTTATGGTCGGTGGTTCTCTCCGGGTATTCCGGCTTCTTCCACCACTAAAACTGGTCACCATGATATATACCCATTACATATATAGTGTGGTGGTACAAGACTATGTATCAGGTCGAGCCTGTTGTGTGAACCAGTATCACTACGAGTCGCGATAGCACGACCTGATACAAAGTCTTGTACCAACACACTATTTATGTAATAAGTTTATCTAACATTTCAATAAAAACAAATTTTAAACAAATAACAAGGGTCGAATTAATATTTACAACCTTTTTTACAATACTCGCAGGAAGACTACATTTTGTGAATGACATCACGTTATTTGTTGCCGTTCTTTCACGAATGTCGAATCACTGTTCAATCACTTCAGTGTCACTGCACTATCCGACAACGCTTTTAAAAAAGAAATGTGGACCTTACAGCTGCCGAAAATATTGATACTATGTCTTTATATTGCCTCCATTGATGTGTTTTTCGCCGGATTCCAAGGATATGACGTCATGACAAAGGAGTTCGGCAGAGAACGTCTCGTGCAACGTCGCGCCATTCTTTTATCACCACAGTGTGGTGATACAACATCTTGTATCAGATACCTTGTATCAGACAGGATACTTTCGTTAATTTCAAAGGAAAGCGTACATAATGTTAGATAAAGCTGAAATATTGCTGAAAGTGGCGTTAACCCTTTCAGTGCCAGATTCAAAATTCTAACGTTTACAACGTTGCCGAATTAGACGACGCATAAGACGTCTCTGCGCCAAATAAATCGTTCTGACGTCGCGTATTCCATACTCTTCGATTTTCGGTTTTCCTGAAGTGCGTACTCACCTGAATAATACTTGCGTTATACTTAAACGATCTACGATTACTATAGAAAAATACCACACTGTCGGAACATTTATAAGATCCAACAGAGCAACCATAGAAAGAACGGAAATATATACCCCTAACATACATTCATATGACCACTCACTTTCCTGGATTGCTACAGGCACTTCAATAAAACAAAGTGGCGGGGCTAAACTAGTTTTATGGTCACATTAATTTTATAGAAATGATGCGAACATGCAAGTACTTTCCACGTGCCCATGGTCGGTGGTTTTCTCCGGGTACTCCGGCTTCTTCCACCACTAAAACTGGTCGCCATGATATAGCTGAAATATTGCTGAAAGTGGCGTTAAACAACAAATTCAAAACTCATCAAGTCTTCGATTTACGTCTTCTGATATTACTACCACTTTGATATCGTCATACTTCCTCTATACTTCATATGGATCCTTCCGGGGCTTGTTGACAGACGACAGATTGAGAATGAATAACTAAATATGTATTTCCGATCATCGTTGTATTGTTACATGTATAAGTGATGCTTTTGTAACTCGTGATTGTAGATAAATATCATGAGTGACTATACCTGTCATTGATAAAAGACTTATATGACCTAACATAGCAGATTTTGGCTACCCTGTTTCGACCCATTGATTTTCGTGCACCCAAGTACTTTTAAATTATTAAGTTTTCCAATCTTTCCACTTTAGGAGTACCAGATGAAGCGCAGGGTTATTCCTAAAGCGTCATGCGCACTAAATTGTATATCTACGTTTTTAGTATAACATAGAACCAAATACGTCATTTTAATGTTATGTCTGCTACTTCATAATCTTGTAACTTTAAAAAAGAAAACTTAAATCTTATTCAATTTGTTGTTTTTATGACAACAACATATGCTTAAAAGTAATAATTAGAATTATTTGTAATTGTACCTGGATGCATTTTGCGTTTGTGTATTTGTACACCATTGTCATTTTTACATTCTTTAAAACAAATGTCACATTTCTTCATGGTGAAATATTCATAAACAACTACAAAACAAACAAAAATAAATTCATTAACAAACACTACCATAAGAAAATAAGGCGTTAAGGCTAATGATTAATTTTTACTTATCCATACCAATTGTATACCAGTTTTTATTGTGCTTCACGAAAAATATATCATATGTTATACGTCTAGAAAGCTTGGATATGGGGCTTTGACTGATAACAGGACCTGTCAAAATGGATGAAGACCAATCTGAATCGTTTAAACAGGTACAAATGTCCGACAAGAACGCCATATCTGACCTAACTAGACTGTGAACATTTTTATCTGACCATCCTAATATTATTACACGTCCTAATCAAAGGAAATGCAGAAATACGTAGATAGAAAGCTAGAGTTAAGGAGATATATATTGATTTTCTGCTTGACCTTGTCTGTTCTATTTATAGCATCTGAGTATCCCTTTAGTAACTTCAAACTTTTATCTACCGGTCAAAAAATCGCCTATCAAGGTTCTCTTAAGCTTAAAAGACCACAGATAAAGTGTTAATTGCTAACATGGACAACTATTTCCTATATATTCAGGACGATAATAAGTTCAACAAAATATTAAAAAATATATACAGAGGGGGGAATCACAGATGTACTAGTACATATATACAGACTACAGAGGGAGGAATCACAGACCGTACTTGTACATATATACAGGGGGAGGAATCACAGACCGCACTTGTACATATATACAGAGGGGGGAATCATAGACCGTACTTCTACATACATGTATATACAGGGGGAGGAATCACAGACCGTACTTGTACATATATACAGAGGGAGGAATCACAGACCGTATTTGTACATATATACAGAAGGGGGAATCATAGACCGTACTTGTACATATATACAGGGGGAGGAATCACAGACCGTCCTTGTACATATATGCAGGTGGAGGAATCACAGACCGTACTTGTACATACATACATATACAGGGGGAGGAATCACAGACAGTACTTGTACATATATACAGAGGGAGGAATCATAAACCGTACTTGTACATATATACAGAGGGAGGAATCACAGACCGTACTTCTACATATATACAGAGGGAGGAATCATAGACTGTACTTGTACATATATACAGAGGGAGGAATCACATCTACCGTACTTGTACATATATACAGAGGGAGGAATCACAGAGCGTACTAGTACATATATACAGAGGGAGGATTCACAGACCGTACTTGTACATATATACAGGGAGAGGAATCACAGACCGTACTTGTACATATATACAGGGGGAGGAATCACAGACCGTACTTGTACATATATACAGAAGGAGGAATCATAGACCGTACTTGTACATATATACAGAGGGAGGAATCACAGACCGTACTTGTACATATATACAGAGGGATGAATCATAGACCGTACTTGTACAAACATAAAGTAACCCCGTATGAATTATAGATTAATACATAGTCTTTTTCATATTGCAGGGGTGGATTCAAGAGGGGGGGGCACCCGGCGCGAGCCCCCCTTAAAATTGGAAAAAAATATGATTTTTTTGCTTAAAATCACACGAAATACCCCAAAATATTTCGTGCCTTGCTCCACTCGGCTCCATTATTTTGAGTGCGCCCCCTAACTGGATCCGCCCCTGTATTGTCCTTGTTAAAAGCACAAGACCTTGATATCGGCCCCGAGGGACGAAATAAGTCGGGGGCTGATGACAAGGGCAATATGAAAAAGAACATGTATTAATCTATTCATCACATTTTGCCAGGGCAGATAACATATTATTGCCCTTCACAAGAGGGCAGATAGCATGTTATTGCCCTCGTAAAATGTTATGGCCCTGGAGGCAAATAACACGCCGCAAATTAGACTTTCGTTCCTACCTCTTACTGGTTTTCCGTTCACCTGAATGTTACTTTCATAAAACTGTTTGATAATAATTTACTGAGAAGATGAGTCATAGTTATTTATCCTTTATACCTTCTTTATCGTATTTGTAACAATGCAAATCCCTTTGGATTTTACTTCCTGTTTTCATCAAAACAATGCCATTATAATATCTTTTAATTTTACAGTATATTTTAATTTTATTATTGATTATTTTAATCTTACAGTATATATCTTTTTAATTATTGATATTTAAAATTGATTGGCTTTTTAATCGATATTGTTCAGCTGTATGGAACTATCAAATACACAAAAAGCACATTTGCATCGTATTTGATATCTAAAATGAATAATTTTGTTTATCGATGTTGACAGGTGTAAGATAGAAATATGACCCCTGTAGAAAAATAACCCTAGTATTGTACATATTAAGACAATGACCTCCGTAAATTTTCAGGGGAATGACCCAGATAATGAAAGTGGAAAACTTACCCCGTTGACTATAAACCTGTCATTATCGTTCATATCATCATTTTTTGGGTGCTTTATTTAAATTTACAGTTCCTAATAAATATGATTATTATCAATTCTAACATGACGTCCTTCATTGGCTATATAAATATTACAGTGATAAAACTCACGATCTATTTTAATTCGCTCATGCGTATTGATGAACAAATTACAAACATAATTCCTTAGTGAATTTATGTATTCATACATCAATGTGGTGCATAACAAACATAAAAATGCCCGTATTGTTTTTACCTATATCTTTCCGGAATAAATACTTAAGAGAACCATCAATAGACTTTGACTTTTGAAATTGAACATCTACCGGAAGTCATTTACAAGGAACGCTGATGACATTAAAACACATGGTTACTGATTTATTTTACGATTTTGTGAGCATTTTGCTTGTTTCAGTTGCTAAATTCAAAATGGCGTACTTGTACATATATACAGAGGGAGGAATCACAGACCGTACTAGTACATATATACAGAGGGAGGAATCACAGACCGTACTTGTACATATATACAGGGGGAGGAATCACAGACCGTACCTGTACATATATACAGAGGGAGGAATCACAGACCGTACTTGTACATACATGTATATACAGGGGGAGGAATCACAGACCGTACTTGTACATATATACAGGGGGAGGAATCACAGACCGTATTTGTACATATATACAGAGTGAGGAATCATAGACCGTACTTGTACATATATACAGAGGGAGGAATCACAGACCGTACTTGTACATATATACAGAGGGATGAATCATAGACTGTACTTGTACAAACATAAAGTAACCCCGTATGAATTATAGATTAATACATAGTCTTTTTCTTATTGCAGGGGTGGATTCAATGGGGGTGGCACCCGGCGCGCGCTCCCTTAAAATTAGAAAAAAATATGATATTTTTGCTTAAAATCGTGATTTTTCAGACGAAATACCCCAAAATATTTCGCGCCTTGCTCCGCTCGGCGCCATTTTTTGGAGTGCGCCCCCCCCCCTAACTGGAAATCCTGGATCCGCCCCTGTATTGTCCTTGCTAAAAGCACAAGACCTTGATATCGGCCCCGAGGGACGACATAATTCGAGGGCTAATGACAAGGGCAATATGAAAAAAGCCATGTATTAATCTATTCATCACATTTTGCCAGGGCAGATATTATAATATTGCCCTTCACAAGAGGGCAGATAACATGTTATTGCCCTCGTAAAATGTTATGGCCCTGGAGGCAAATAACACGCCGCAAATTAGGCTTTTATTACACATGCAAATTCGGCGTTATTTCAATGAAATATGTGATAATAGAAGTACTTTGAATGTATTTATCGTATATAAGTCATACAGTTATAAGATGCCGAATAAGATAAAAATGATATATTTCTGATCTGTCGAAAACAATTCTGTATTCTGGAAAAGGGTGGATGAGGGGCACCAAAGGGAATCCTGTCCACAGGTACCTGTCGAGTGAATGGAATAGATGAGACGGAAACTTTGGAAAAGTATTTAGAGATGGGAAGGAAGGAAATGTTTAGCCTTTTGTAGTGGTGACAGGGAGGGTTGTTTTTCGAAACCAACAAAAGTGGTCTTTAACTTGCAAGGAGCGTGGTACTTTCCAAACATGGACACACTATGGTGCACGATAAGGCGTTCAATATTATAACCTGACAAGTTGAGTTGACAGCCAACAATAACCAATATCCCGGCCCTGAAGAACATACAATAATATCTAAAATATATACTTACCACTATTTTGTATCTCGGCAATAAAGTACATACAATAATATGTATTTAAAATATACTTACCACTCTTTTGAAGAAGTGTGTAAAAATTATGCCTGGATTATTAAGTGGATACTTTCGTTCCTACCTCTTACTGGTTTTCCGTTCACTTGAATGTTACTTTGATAAAACTGTTTGATAGTAATTTACTGAGAAGATGAGTCATAGTTATTTATCCTTTATACCTTCTTTATCGTATTTATAACAATGCAAATCCCTTTGGATTGTACTTCCTGTTTTCATCAAAACAATGCCATTATAATATCTTTTAATTTTACAGTATATTTTAATTTTATTATTGATTATTTTAATCTTACAGTATATATCTTTTTAATTATTGATATTTAAAATTGATTGGCTTTTTAATCGATATTGTTCAGCTGTATGGAACTATCAAATACACAAAAAGCACATTTGCATCGTATTTGATATCTAAAATGAATAATTTTGTTTTTCGATGTTGACCGGTGTAAGATAGAAATATGACCCCTGTAGAAAAATAACCCTAGTATTGTACATATTAAGACAATGACCTCCGTAAATTTTCAGGGGAATGACCCAGATAATGAAAGTGGAAAACTTACCCCGTTGACTATAAACCTGCCATTATCGTTCATATCATCATTTTTTGGGTGCTTTATTTAAATTTACAGTTCCTAATAAATGTGATTATTATCAATTCTAACATGACGTCCTTCATTGGCTATATAAATATTACAGTGATAAAACTCACGATCTATTTTAATTCGCTCATGCGTATTGATGAACAAATTACAAACATAATTCCTTAGTGAATTTATGTATTCATACAGCAATGTGGTGCATAACAAACATAAAAATGCCCGTATTATTTTTACCTATATCTTTCTGGAATAAATACTTAAGACAACCATCAATAGACTTTGACTTTTGAAATTGAACATCTACCGGAAGTCATTTACAAGCATGCCAAGAAATTGCCTCCGGTGAAATTTTGCAAACACCCCACTGAGCCAATTACATGGATGATTACCATCACCTACTAATCTATGATAACTGTTGACCTAGTGCTATGTGGAGATTGAAGCAATTCACACCAAAGGCGTAGCTTACGTTGAGACAACCGAGGCAGCTGCCTCGGTAAAAAATATACGCAAAAAAAAATATATAAAGACAATTAAATTTTATTTCCATGTTCTCAATAAAGGGACAATAAATAAGTTAACAGACTAAGACTCAGTTACTGACGGAAATGGCACCTTACCGTATATGATTTGTAAGTTTGCTCGGAAATTCCCCTTTTGCGTGACGTCAATATTTCAAAACAAATTATGTCTGACAAGAAAAGGCAATTGAAATTAACAATAAATAAGTTCTTTATCTGTTGATTTCTAGCTAACTAATTATAATTGATTTCTAGCTAACTAATTATAAACATCAAACAAAACAAAGCAAAAGGCACATTAGAGGCAATCTTGAACTTGCCGTGAGGCATAATATTATACTCATAGTTGAAGGGTTTATAGGCCTCATTGCAACTCACTGCGGTAGCACCCGATACGGTTGGTACTGTTCCGACCGTACCACTTTTTCTGGATGGTACGGCAAACCGTGCCACAATTTCGATAGAAAAAAATAATTTTGAGATGAAAAAAAGGATATTCTTTGTTAATGTCGTTGTAATAAATATTTAATGTCTGTTCAATAAAATGTTACAAAATTGCTACAGACAAGTTGCCTCTCTGGTATTATCAAGAAATCACAGAGGCGTAGCTGTATATACGTTGTCACGCCATGGCGTGCACATCGTCAGGTTATAAAAAAAATAGGATATACAATTTATAATAATAATATTTTTCAGTGTTGTACATCAAGGACATGATATTTAATTACAACACTATTTCATTCAGGTGTTCATTTTTTCCTGGTTGCGGTCCGTCTTACGTAATTGAAATAGTCAAAGCGAAATACAACCGAATTGATATCAAAATTATAATAACCATTGAAATTCTTTTAAACTTCTATATCACGTACATGATATTTAATTACAACATATTTTATTCAGGTGTTCATTTGTTCCTGGTTGCGGTCCGTCTTCCGTAATTGAAATAGTCAAAGTGAAATACAACCGAATTGATATCAAGAAAATGAGTTTAAAATTCGATTTGCTTTTTATTTTTGTATTGTGCTTTAAACAAAATTAAGATAAAATTCACCAGATATTAGATATTACTTTTGGTTCGAGTCTATATAACATTTACAAAAACAAAGGTACCTTCAGGATATTAAAATAAAAGCTGCAAAACGTCCCTAAATTGTTTACGGGGTAAATTTCTATCATTGTTTAAAATTGTATTAAATGCTATTTTATTACTAATTTCGTTTTTAGATTCTATTAAAGAAAATCATAATAAAATTCATAATATTGGTCACCTTAGTAAACCTCTTTTCTACTGGTACCATTATATTTATATAACATATAAACAAGTGCATACAGATTAAGAAACCAGTCTTACAAGTCAATAGAGGGAAAACAAATTATTTCCAATGTAAATGTCAAAACTTTATACCAGCACTATCAACAACGCTTTTTAGGCTTTCACTTTCTCAATGTATTCTTTCTCTTGTTTTTCATTTAGGGCCGCTGGTACCCATAGACTACTGTTATTGTAAGATCGGATTGATAAGAACACGGACACGTAAAGAAGTTGAACTTGCTAAAAATAAAACACCGGAGAAAATGGGGGGGGG
>MJUT01018012.1:30331-50784 GCA_002080005.1 Gigantidas platifrons | reverse complement strand
ACACTAATATGAACAGTTGGTATGATAAAACAATATAAGAATTCAGATGGATGTGACACTAATATGAACAGTTGGTTTGATAAAACAATAGAATAATTCAGATGTAACACTAATATGAACTGTTGGTAGGATAAAACAATAGAATAATTCAGATTTAACACTAATATGAACTGTTGGTAGATAAAACAATAGATGAATTTAGATGTGACACTAATATGAACTGTTGGTAGGATAAAACAATAAAGCATTTCAGATGTAGCACTATTATGAATCGTTGGTAGGATATAACAAGAGCATAATTCAGATTTAAAACTAATATGGACTGATGGTAGGAGAAGACCTCGTAAGTTTATAACTTGTGTCTGATCCATTGTCTGTATTTGTTTGACAATAAATATGTTTAAAGTAAAAAAGATGGTAGGATAAAATATCAGAATAATTCAGATGTAACACTAATATGAACTGTTGGTAGGTGTAAAGACGTAGGATATCGGAATTGTCGGTTGGCCAATACGTAATAAAACAAACATCAGTAAAATTAAATATTTTACTAGAAAAGAAGAATAAGCAAAAAATTTATATGCATAAAACAATCATAATTCTTGACACCAAATATAAACAAAAATAATTCAAACAAAAATACAAAACATGCACAAAATGAAATAAAATGCACACAAAATAATAATAGAAATCAACAATCAATTTCAAATTTGCATACCTTCAGTTCAGTTCACTGTCAAAAAGAAAATTGTTCAAATGAAACCAGATTTAATGTTCTTGGTTGTTGAGCAGATAATAAAATAAATAACGATATGCTTGCAATGTTATACACTTCAAACTAAGTTCTGATTTAACAAAAATAAAAATAAAAATTATGAACTCTCACTTCCGATACACAACTGTTGACTTCCGAATTATAACTTCCGGTATGCAACTTCCATAACATCCGGTTCACAACCACGGACTATAACTTCCGGTTGATGAATTTGGTTTCCAACTTTCGGTTCACAATATGCGGTTTCCGACCATGAACTAACTTCAGGTTAACTACGGAATAACTTCCGGCTTACAAATACGGAATAACTTCCGGCTTACAACATCCAGTTCCCAACCACGTACTAACTTCCGGTTCTCGATTTCCGGTGTACAATCCCAGACTAACTTCCGATTCTCATAGTACGGACTATAACTTCCGGTACTCAATAACTTCCTTAAACTACATACCAGCACGTAACATCTACCATATATCAATACATTTCTCGAACCCAAATTCAACATTACAACCAACCCCTGAAAGTATACAAAAATAATCAATATTTTACCTTTACATCAACAGAACATCAGTACTTTTATAAACTTGCGGTGTGTTTGACTGGCTAATACGACTGAACGAAAATAAATAAAATGACTTACCCGAGTGGAAATAAAACGTATCCTGTGATAATTCCATGTCCTGTATTTCACAATTTTAAACTTTCACCAACCATTTATTCCATGTAATACATTTAAGGTCTATCTTCGTCCAGTGTTCAGTGCGGTATATCTGGTATACCTCGTGTGTCCTACCTCAACTGACCAGTCACGTGAATTTGTTTGGCGGGAACTAATTACCTGTAATTAGCTCCCGATGGCTGGATTTTAAATACCTACCTGTATTGATTTTTCCAACTTATCGTATGTTATCAGACTGGCTAAAATAATCGTAATTAAATAATAAAAATTAAAAAGACAGTTTGTTACAGTAGGATAAAACAATAAAATAATTTAGATGTAGCACTAATATGAACTGTTTTTAGGATAAAACAATAGAAGAATTCAGATGTAACACTAATATGAACTGTTGGTAGGATAAAACAATAGAATAATTCAGATTTAACACTAATATGAACTGTTCGTAGATAAAACAATAGATGAATTTAGATGTGACACTAATATGAACTGTTGGTAGGATAAAACAATAAAGCATTTCAGATGTAACACTATTATGAATCGTTGGTAGAATAAAACAATAAAATAATTCAGATGTTACACTAATATGAACTGTTGGTAGGATAAAACAATAGAAGAATTCAGATGTAAAACTAATATGATCTGTTGGTAGATAAAACAATAGAAGAATTAAGATGTAACACTAATATGAACTGTTGGTAGGATAAACAATAGAGTAATTCAGATGTAGCACTAATATTAACTGTTGGTAGGATAAAACAATCGAAGAGTTCAGATGTAGTACTAATATGAACTGTTGGTAGGAATAAACAATAGAAGAATTCAGATGTAACATTAATATGAACTGTTGGTATGCTAAAGCAATATAATAATTCAAATGTAACACTAATATGAACAGTTGGTATGATAAAACAATATAAGAATTCAGATGTGACACTAATATGAACAGTTGGTATGATAAAACAATAGAAAAATTCAGATGTAACACTAATATGAACTGTTGGTAGGATAAAACAATAGAATAATTCAGATGTAAAACTAATATGATCTGTTGGTAGGATAAAACAATAGAAGA
Source organism: Gigantidas platifrons (assembly GCA_002080005.1). NCBI lineage: Eukaryota > Metazoa > Mollusca > Bivalvia > Mytilida > Modiolidae > Gigantidas > Gigantidas platifrons. Next base: position 48,260 of record MJUT01018012.1, on the reverse strand, counting down.
ATTATGATGTAACACTAATATGAACTGTTGGTAGGATAAACAATAGAGTAATTCAGATATAGCACTAATATAAACTGTTGGTAGGATAAAACAAGATAATAATTCAGATGGGTCACTAATATGAACTGTTGGTAGGATAAGCAATAGAAAAATTCAGCTGTAACATTAATATGAACTGTTGGTATGCTAAAGCAATATAAGAATTCAACTGTAACACTAATATGAACAATTGGTATGATAAAACATTATAAGAATTCAGATGTGACACTAATATGAACTGTTGCTAGGATAAAACAATAAAATAATTTAGATGTAACACTAATATGAGTTGTTTCTAGGATAACACAATAGAATAATTCAGATGTAACACTAATATGAACTGTTGGTAGGATAAAACAATAGAATAATTCAGATTTAACACTAATATGAACTGTTGGTAGATAAAACAATAGATGAATTTAGATGTGACACTAATATGAACTGTTGGTAGGATAAAACAATAAAGCATTTCAGATGTAACACTATTATGAATCGTTGGTAGGATATAACAAGTGCATAATTCAGATTTAAAACTAATATGGACTGATGGTAGGATAAAATATCAGAATAATTCAGATGTAACACTAATATGAACTGTTGGTAGGATAACATAATAGAAGAATTGAGATGTAATACTAATATGAACTGTTGGTAGGATAAAACAATAACACATTTCAGATGTAATTCTAATATGAACCGTGGGTAGGATAAAACAATATAATGATTCAGATGTAAAGCTAATATGAACTGTAACACTAATATGAACTGTTGGTAGGATAAAACAATAGCATAATTCATATATAAAACTAATTTGAAATGTTGGTAGGATAAAATAACAGAATAATTCAAATGTAACACTAATATGAACAGTTGGTAGGATAAAACAATATAAGAATTCAGATGTAACACTAATATGAACTGTTGCTAGGATAAAACAATGGAAAAATTCAGATGTAAAACTAATATGATCTGTTGGTAGGATAAACAATAGAGTAATTCAGATATAGCACTAATATGAACTGTTGGTAGGATAAATAATAGAATAATTCAGATGTAGCACTACTATGAATTGTTGGTAGGATTAAACAATAGAAGACTTCAGATGTAACACTAATATGAACTGTTGGTAACATAAAACAATAGAAGAATTCAGATGTAACACTAATTTGAAATGTTGGTAGGATAAAATAACAGAATAATTCAGATGGAATACTAATATGAACAGTTGGTAGGATAAAACAATAACATAATTCAGATGCAACACTAATATGAACTGTTGCTAGGATAAAAGAATAGAAGAATTCAGATGTAACACTAATATGAACTGTTGGTAGGAAAGAACAATTGAAGAATTCAGAGGTATCACTAATATGAACAGTTGGTAGGATAAAACAATATACAAATTCAGATGTAACACTAATATGAACAGTTGGTTGAATAAAACAATAGCATAATTCAGATGTAAAACTAATTTGAAATGTTGGTAGGATAAAATAACAGAATAATTCAGATGTAACACTAATATGAACTGTTGGTAGGACAAAACAATATAAGAATTCAAATGTAACACTAATATGAACAGTTGGTAGGATAAAACAATAAAATAATCAAGATGTATCACTAATATGAACTGTTGGTAGGAATACACAATAGAGGAATTCAGATGTAAAACTAATATGATCTGTTGGTAGATAAAACAATAGAAGAATTAAGATGTAACACTAATATGAACTGTTGGTAGGATAAACAATAGAGTAATTCAGATGTAACACTAATATGAACTGTTGGTAGGATAAAATAATAGAAGAATTCAGATGTAACACTAATATGAACATTTGGTAGCATAAAACAATAGCATAATTCAGATGTAAAACTAATTTGAACTGTTGGTAGGATAAAATAACAGAATAATTCAGATGTAACACTAATATGAACTGTTGGTAGGATAAAACAATATACGAATTCAGATATAACACTAATATGAACTCTTGGTAGGATAAAACAATAGCAGAATTCAGATGTAAAACTAATATGAACTGTAAGTAGATAAAACAATAAAATAATCAGATGTAACACTAATATGATCTGTTGGTAGATAAAACAATAGAAGAATTAAGATGTAACACTAATATGAGCTGTTGGTAGGATAAACAATAGAGTAATTCAGATATAGCACTAATATGAACTGTTGGTAGGATAAAACAATCGAAGAATTCAGATTTAGCAATAATATGAACTGTTGGTAGGAAAGAACAATTGAAGAATTCAGAGGTAACACTAATATGAACAGTTGGTAGGATAAAACAATATACAAATTCAGATGTAACACTAATATGAACAGTTGGTAGGATAAAACAATAGCATACTTCAGATGTAAAACTAATTTGAAATGTTGGTAGGATAAAATACCAGAATATTTCAGATGTAACACTAATATGAACTGTTGGTAGGACAAAACAATATAAGAATTCAAATGTAACACTAATATGAACAGTTGGTATGATAAAACAATATAAGAATTCAGATGTGACACTAATATGAAGTGTTGGTAGGATAAAACAATAAAATAATTAAGATGTAACACTAATAAGAACTGTTGGTAGGATAAACATTAGAGTAATTCAGATATAGCACTAATATGAACTGTTGGTAGGATAAAACAATCGAAGAATTCAGATGTAGCAATAGTATGAACTGTTGGTAGGAAAGAACAATTGCAGAATTCAGAGGTAACACCAATATGAACAGTTGGTAGGATAAAACAATATACAAATTCAGATGTAACACTAATATGAACAGTTGGTAGGATAAAACAATAGCATAATTCAGATGTAAAACTTATTTGAAATGTTGGTAGGATAAAATAACAGAATATTTCAGATGTAACACTAATATGAACTGTTGGTAGGATAAAACAATAGAAGAATTCAGATGTAACACTAATATGAACTGTTGGTAGGACAAAACAATATAAGAATTCAAATGTAACACTAATATGAACAGTTGGTATGATAAAACAATATAATAATTCAGATGTGACAGTAATATGAAGTGTTGGTAGGATAAAACAATAAAATAATTCAGATGTAACACTAATATGAACTGTTGGTAGGATAAAACAATAGAGGAATTCAGATGTAAAACTAATATGATCTGTTGGTAGATAAAACAATAGAAGAATTCAGATGTAACACTAATATGAACTGTTGGTAGGACAAAACAATATAAGAATTCAAATGTAACACTAATAAGAACAGTTGGCATGATAAAACAATAGAAGAATTCAGATGTGACACTAATATGAATTGTTGGTAGGATAAAACAATAAAATAATTCAGATGTAACACTAATATGAACAGTTGGTAGGATAACACAATAGCATAACTCAGATGTAAAACTAATTTGAAATGTTGGTAGGATAAAATAAAAGAATAATTCATATGTAACACTAATATGAACTGTTGGTAGGATAAAACAATAGAAGAATTCAGATGTAAATCTAATATGAAATGTTGGTAGATAAAACAATAGAAGAATCAGTTGTAAATCTAATATGAACTGTTGGTAGGATAAACAATAGAGTAATTCAGATATAGCACTAATATGAACTGTTGGTAGGATAAACAATCGAATAATTCAGATGTAGCACTAATATGAACTGTTGGTAGGATTAAACAATAGAAGAATTCAGATGTAACACTAACATGAACTGTTGGTAGGATAAGCAATAGAAGAATTCAGCTGTAACATTAATATGAACTGTTGGTATGCTAAAGCAATATAAGAATTAAAATGTAACACTAACAAGAACAGTTGGCATGATAAAACAATATAAGAATTCAGATGTGACACTAATATGAATTGTTGGTAGGATAAAACAATAAAACATTTCAGATGTAATACTAATATGAACAGTTGGTAGGATAAAACAATATAAGAATTCAGATGTGACACTAATATTAACTGTTGCTAGGATAAAACAATAGAGTAATTCAGATGTAGCACTAATATGAACTGTTGGTAGGAAAGAACAATTGAAGAATTCAGAGGTAGCAATAATATGAACTGTTGGTAGGATAAACAATAGAATAATTCAGATGTAGCACAAATATGAACTGTAGGTACGATTAAAAAATAGAAAAATTCAGATGTAACACTAATATGAACTGTTGGTAGGAAAAAACAATAGAATAATTCAGATGTAACACTAATATGAACAGTTGATATGACAAACAATAGCATAATTCAGATGTAAAACTAATTTGAAATGTTGGTAGGATAAAATAACAGAATAATTCAGATGTAACACTAATATGAAATGTTGGTAGGATAAAACAATATACGAATTCAGATATAACACTACTATGAACTGTTGGTAGGAAAAAACAATAGAAGAATTCAGATGTAAAACTAATATGAAATGTTGGTAGATAAAACAATAGAAGAATTCAGATGTAACACTAATATGATCTGTTGGTAGATAAAACAACAGAAGAATTAAGATGTAACACTAATATGAACTGTTGGTATGATAAAACAATATAAGAATTCAGATGTGACAGTAATATGAAGTGTTGGTAGGATAAAACAATAAAATAATTCAGATGTAACACTAATATGAACAGTTGGTAGGATAACACAATAGCATAATTCAGATGTAAAACTAATTTGAAATGTTGTTAGGATAAAACAATAGAAGAATTCAGATGTAACACTAATATGAACTGTTGGTAGGATAAAACAATAAAGCTTTTCAGATGTAACACTATTATGAATCGTTGGTAGGATATAACAAGAGCATAATTCAGATTTAAAACTAATATGGACTGATGGTAGGATAAAATATCAGAATAATTCAGATGTATCACTAATATGAACTGTTGGTAGGATAAAACAATAGACGAATTAAAATGTCACAGTAATATGAAATGTTGGTAGGATAAAACAATATACGAATTCATATATAACACTAATATGAACTGTTGGTAGGATAAAACAATAGAAGAATTCAGATGTAAATCTAATATGAAATGTTGGTAGATAAAACAATAGAAGAAGCAGTTGTAAATATAATATGAACTGTTGGTAGGATAAACAATAGAGTAATTCAGATATAGCACTAATATGAACTGTTGGTAGGATAAAACAATCGAAGAATTCAGATGTAGCAATAATATGAACTGTTGGTAGGATAAACAATCGAATAATTCAGATGTAGCACTAATATGAACTGATGGTAGGATTAAACAATAGAAGAATTCAGATGTAACACTAACATGAACTGTTGGTAGGATAAGCAATAGAAGAATTCAGCTGTAACATTAATATGAACAGTTGGCATGATAAAACAATATAAGAATTCAGATGTGAAACTAATATGAATTGTTGGTAGGATAAAACAATAAAACATTTCAGATGTAATACAAATATGAACAGTTGGTATGATAAAACGATATAAGAATTCAGATGTGACACTAATATTAACTGTTGCTAGGATAAAACAATAGAGTAATTCAGATGTAGCACTAATATGAACTGTTGGTAGGAAAGAACAATTAAAGAATTTAGAGGTAGCAATACTATGAACTGTTGGTAGGATAAACAATATAATAATTCAGATGTAGCACTAATATGAACTGTAGGTACGATTAAACAATAGAAAAATTCAGATGTAACACTAATATGAACTGTTGGTAGGATAAAACAATAGAATAATTCAGATGTAACACTAATATGAACAGTTGATATGATAAACAATAGCATAATTCAGATGTAAAACTAATTTGAAATGTTGGTAGGATAAAATAACAGAATAATTCAGATGTAACACTAATATGAAATGTTGGTAGGATAAAACAATATACGAATTCAGATTTAACACTACTATGAACTGTTGGTAGGAAAAAACAATAGAAGAATTAAGATGTAAAACTAATATGAAATGTTGGTAGATAAAACAATAGAAGAATTCAGATGTAACACTAATATGATCTGTTGGTAGATAAAACAATAGAAGAATTAAGATGTAACACTAATATGAACTGTTGGTAGGATAAACAATATAATAATTCAGATGTAGCACTAATATGAACTGTTGGTAGGATTAAACAATAGAAACATTCAGATGTAACACTAACATGAACTGTTGGTAGGATAAGCAATAGAAGAATTCAGCTGTAACATTAATATGAACTGTTGGTATGCTAAACCAATATAAGAATTCAAATGTAGCACAAATAAGAACAGTTGGTAGGATAAAACAATAAAACATTTCACATGTAACACTATTAAAGATCGTTGGTAGGATATAACAAGAGCATAATTCAGATTTAAAACTAATATGGACTGGAGGTAGGATACAATATCAGAATAATTCAGATGTAACACTAATATGAACTGTAACACTAATATGAACTGTTGGTAGGATAAAACAATAGAAGAATTCAGATGTGACACTAAAATGATCTGTTGGTAGGATAAAACAATAACAGAATTCAGATGTAAAACTAATATGGTCTGTTGGTAGATAAACAATAGAAGAATTCAGATGTAACACTAATATGAACTGTTAGTAGGATAAACAATAGAGTAATTCAGATGTAGCACTAATGTGAACTGTTGGTAGGATCAAACAATCGAAGAATTCAGATGTAGCAATAAAATGAACTGTTGGTAGGATAAACAATAGAATAATTCAGATGTAGCACTAATATGAACTGTTGGTAGGATTAAACAATAGAAGAATTCAGATGTAACACTAATATGAACTGTTGGTAGGATAAAACAATATAAGAATTCAGATGTAACACTAATATGAAGAGTTGGTATGATAAAACAATATAAGAATTCAGATGTAACACTAATATGAACTGTTGGTAGGATAAAACAATAGACGAATTAAAATGTCACACTAATATGAACTGTTGGTAGGATAAAACAATATAAGAATTCGGATGAAACACTAATATGAAGAGTTGATAAGATAAAACAATATAAGAATTCAGATGTAACACTAATATGAACTGTTGGTAGGATTAAACAATAGAAGCATTCAGATGTAACACTAATATGAACTGTTGGTAGGATAAAACAATATAAGAATTCAGATGTAACACTAATATGAACTGTTGGTACGATAAACAATAGAGGAATTCAGATGTAACACTAATATAAACTGTTGGTAAGATAAAGCAAGAGAATAATTCAGATGTGTCACTAACATGAACTGTTGGTACGATAAGCAATAGAAGAATTCAGCTGTAGCATTAATATGAACTGTTGGTATGCTAAAGCAATATAAGAATTCAAATGTAACACTAATATGAACAGTTGGTATGATAAAACAATATACAAATTCAGATGTGACACTAATATGAACTGTTGGTAGGATAACACAATGAAACATTTCAGATGTAACACTAATATGAACTGTTGGTAGGATAAAACAATATAAAAATTCAGATCTAACACTAAAATGAACAGTTGGTAGGATAAAATAATAGCATAATTCAGATGTAAAACTAATTTGAAATGTTGGTAGGATAAAACAATAGACGAATTCAGATGTAACACTAATATGAACTGTTGGTAGGATAAAACAATAGAAGAATTCAGATGTAACACTAATATCAACTGTTGGTAGGATAAAACAATAGACGAATTAAAATGTCACACTAATATCAACTGTTGGTAGAATAAAACAATATAAGAATTCAGATGAAACAATAATATGAAGAGTTGGTAAGATAAAACAATATAAGAATTCAGATGTAACACTAATATGAACTGTTGGTAGGATAAAACAATAGAAGAATTCAGATGTAACACTAATATGAACTGTTGGTAGGATAAAACAATATAAGAATTCAGATGAAACACTAATATGAACTGTTGGTAGGATAAAGCAATAGAAGAATTCAGATGTAAAACTAATATGAACAGTTGGTAGGACAAAACAATAGCATAATTCAGATGTAAAACTAATTTGAAATGTTGGTATGATAAAATAACAGAATAATTCAGATGTAGCACTAATATGAACTGTTGGTAGGATAAAACAATAGACGAATTCAGATGCCACACTAATATGAACTGTTGGTAGGTTAAAACAATAGAAGAATTCAGATGTAAAACTAATATGAACAGTTGGTAGATAAAACAATAGAATATTTCAGATGTAACACTAATATGAACTGTTGGTACGATAAACAATAGAAGAATTCAGATGTAACACTAATATAAACTGTTGGTAGGATAAAACAAGAGAATAATTCAGATGTGTCACTAACATGAACTGTTGGTACGATAAGCAATAGAAGAATGCAGCTGTAACATTAATATGAACTGTTGGTATGCTAAAGCAATATAAGAATTCAAATGTAACACTAATATGAACAGTTGGTATGATAAAACAATATAAAACTTCAGATGTGACACTAATATGAACTGTTGGTAGGATAAAACAATAGAACATTTCAGATGTAAAACTAATATGAACAGTTGGTAGGATAAAACAATAGCATAATTCAGATGTAAAACTAATTTGAAATGTTGGTAGGTTAAAACAATAGACGAATTCAGATGTCACACTAATATGAACTGTTGGTAGGATAAAACAATAGAATAATTCAGATTTAACACTAATATGAACTGTTGGTAGATAAAACAATAGAAGAATTCAGATGTAATACTAATATGAACAGTTGGTAGGATAAATCAATGTAATACAGTGTTGTGGACTGGGCATTTCCTCGAAGACTACTTTAATCATTTTTAATTGATTTCCAATAATGCATAATTTAAATTTCGATTAAATCCATGTATTTTTTTTTTAAATTAATTATCGGAGGGTTAAGGGCTCTTTGAAATCAGTGCATACAGTTTCGCGTCATTATTTTTTAGCCCTGAAATTTTATTAGCTTAGTTAGTTTGGAATGCAAATAAATTATTCATATCATCGAAAAAAACTTCAACATAATGTAGTTATTAAAATTGAATAAACGTTAGAGAACATCGAAAGGACAATCAGGAATGAGAAACTGGCAACATTGGGTACTCAAAACACAAGTCTTTTCTTAATCTACATTAGTGTCAATAAGTGTATTTTATCATATAAAACTTTATCTGTTTCAGCATGCATGATGTTCAAACAAAAATAACAACAATATCAAAGATATTTAACATGCATTATATGTCTTAATGATTCATTCTATCAATTCTCGTAACATAGACATATATTCAGAGTTCAATAGTTATTTGCACTAATATGGATCTATTTTAAGTCATTGCACATTTCTGCATTAATCGAACTTCATTACGACATTTATTGTTTAAATTATACTTCAATTACGTGATCTTGAATACTAATTAAGTACAATTCGGTGTTAATTGGTAAAGGTCCTAGTAAAGCATTTATTTTATCTGATTCATGTAGATCGACTTTAATACAATCAGCACCAGCGTAGACGCGGACCTCATAAAGGACACCATCGATCCCGATTAGAATAGTAGGCTCAATGAGCTAGGTTGTTGTATTACCTAACAACTCGTACCATCCTATCACCAATACGGTGTGGGTTCGCACCCTGCTCTGCAAATTACAAAACACGGTGCACTTGACTCGCAGCCTCAAATTGATAAAATTTACCAGTTGCTTGGCCATAATCGGTGGTTCTCTCCGGGTACTCCGGCTTCTTCCACCACTAAGACTGGTGGCCATGAGTTAGCTGAAATATTGCTGAAAATGGCGTTAATCACCAAAAATCTCCCAAAATCAACCGATTAGAACGACTCTTGTTCTGCTCTTTTCAGGCCATTGTCAGTTGTTTTACACATTACAGGATACAAACATTATACCTATGTTGTATATAGATATAAAGCCAATTTGCACTCGCAGGCAAAGCTAGACTTCTCTCTCACTGTTTCTAGCGCGTGTGTGATAAGTCGTGAAAAAAGAATGGACCGGATATTGTTTATGACAAGCGGGAAACATTCGTAGTCATTTGTAACAAATATTTCTAAACGGCTAACAAAGTATTTCTCTGTAATAAAGGAATTTAAGACGGTGACTATATTTGACTAAAATAATGTCGATTATTTCGATGTTTCGCTTTGGTGAATGAGCTAAGGTCTTTAACGACACTTTTTGCATTGTCTATCCTGCTTTGATTTACGACGTCTGATAACCTATTGATATCTTCAACTTTGTCTTTCAACATAATTTCAGTTCTATCATTTCGGTCAGTTTTATTGTTTCGAGAAACCGGAGTACCCGTAGAGAAAACGATCGTCCGGTCGCAAGTCGTTGAAAATGTACCATATAAAGTTGTATCGAGTAAACCTTGCCATGAGCGGGATTAAAACTTATAAGCGTTAGTGTTGATAGGCACTGATTGTACTTGTAGTTGGAAATTCAACTACCAAATGATCATGACAACAACGGCCCCTTGGTCCCTATTGACAGACATATAATGTCAAATGTTTACCCAACAAGGTGTTATGGCTCGTGTGAAGGATTACATGTCATATTAAGACACGAACATCACAACGAAATATATCCCTTAGCTTTCTTATTATGTTGAGAAAGTCAAAAATCAACGGAGCGATAAGTGTATCACAAATAATGTGTTCCATACACACAGCCATTAACCTTATTACTTTTATTTTGTTATTGTCTTCTGGAGAATGTAATACAGTATTGTGGACTGGGCATTTCATTTGAGACTACCTTAATAATTTTTAATGGATCTCCTATAATGCATAATTTTAATTTCGATTAAATCCATGTTTTTTTGTTTTTTTTTTAAATTAATTATCGGAGGGTTAAGGGTTGTTTGAAATGAATGCATACCGTTTCGCGTCATTAATTTTTAGCCCTGAAATTTTGTTAGCTTAGTTAGTTTGGAATGCAAATAAGTTATTCATATCATCGAAAAAAAACTTCAACATAATGTAGTTATTAAAAGTGAATAAACGTTAGAGATCATCGAAAGGACAATCAGGAATGAGAAACAGGCAACATTGGGTACTCAAGACACAGGTCTTTTCTTAATCTACATTAGTGTAAATAAGTGTTTTTTATTATATGAAACTATATATATTTCAACATGCATGATGTTCAAACAAAAAATAACAACAATGTCAAAGATATTTAACATACATTATATGTCGTAATCAGTCATTCTATCAATGCTCGTAACATAGTCATATGTTCAGAGTTCAATAGTTATTTGCACTAAAACGGTTGTATTTTAAGTCATTGCACATGTCTGCATTAATCGATCTTTATTACGACATTTATTGTTTAAATTATACTTCAATTACGTAATCTTGAGTTCTAATTAAGTACAATTCGGTGTTAATTGGTAAAGGTCCTAGTAAAGCATTTATTTTATCTGATTCATGTAGATCGACTGTACTACAATCAGCACCAGCGTAGACGCGGACCTCATAAAGGACACCATCGATCCCGATTAGAATAGTAGGCTCAATGAGATAGGTTGTTAGATTACCTAACAACTCATACCATCCTATCACCAGCTGAACAGTTGGGGTTTCTTTGCGCCTCCTTCCAAGAGGTGCTCATGACTTATCACCGGGTTTATGACTAGATTAACACAACGGGTGTCACTAGTGGAACAGGAACTGTGTTTCCTCCGGAGCACCTGAGTTCACCGCCGGTTCGTCTTGGTCGATCTTTAGTTTTATATGTATGCTTTGTATAGCATTCTTCATCCTTTTGTGCTTTTCCTTTTGACCGTTGCGTTGTCTGTTATTCTTCGATATACGGATTCCGATTACACATTTGGTATCATCAGATCTTTTTAAGTTAGAAAGCATAGATGTAACCACTCCAGGTTCTTTTTCTTTGAAGTTATTGGGACAAATTGTGCAGCTCTCCGTTGGCATTTCTAGGTTTTGTTATATGGGTCCAATTCAACAATTTCTGTCATACAACTAGTTACATTGATATTCCTCTGATTTAATTGATGTATATAATATTGAGGCGCGGTTTGGGGAATGACATGAATTACGCAACCAGACTAGTGATTAATGTTTGCAAAGTGGAGACAGGAGGCAGTGTGTATTGACATGTAGGATTGGTGGTACCATAAAGCGCACTTATCACACGTTATGCATTTTTGATTCCGTCGAACTTGGGTTATTACAAGCCTAAAACGGATATATAATATTAGTCCCTGGGTTTTATTCGAAATGACAACCCATGAGGTTTTTACTGTCGAAGTAGAATTGAGATGGATGTTGGTTACCGGCACACATTCACTGATTTTAGCTATATTTTTGCTGATATACTTGGTTTGATGATATATATGCTCATTATCTGAACCATGGGTTTTGTAGATGTAAATTTAAACTGCATGGATCACTATAAACTCTTCATGTTTAGCGCCATCAGATATAAACAATGAAGACGGAAGTAGAAATATCAAATTAAAAAATAGTAATTATTACGGATATAATATATGTATGCTTTGATCGAGTGCTCTGTTAAAGGAAAATACTCAGTAAGAGTCATGACTGATGAGATATATAGACGTAAAATCTGTAAAACTTCAAAAACACGCGTAAACCTGCAACCTTATTTGACCACGTGTGACATACTTAACAATGCGATTCGTCAATTAGTTGTAGTATTTATTATAAATATAGCAATGGTTCGATTCACATTAAATATCAAATGAGCTTTATTGCACTATATTACGTGCGTAGCTTACTGATATACTACAATGTGCATCGCTAAAAATCGCTACCTACGACGAATCCAGATAGGCATACAGATTCAAGTGAGTGAGTGAGTGAGTGAGTGATTGTTGTTTAACGAGAATTCAGAAATCGTCCCCTTATTATTACAAGGTCGTTAGTGGTACATACGACTTTTTTTTTTTTTTTTTATAGATTTTTGCATATTTTGACTCGGCTTCAAAAGCTCCACAAAATGGTACACTGGGTTCTTGTAATATCCCCATGGAAATAGCTTCATTTTGAAAAGGTCGTATCTACTAATTTTCTAAAGTAGAATTAAAAGGTCGTACATTGTATCAGCATGAAGAAATCAACAACATTTTCCGACCAACTCTCATATTTGACAATGTAAGTTACAACAAAATGTTTTTTTCTCAATATCCGAAAATTAAGAAATGGAAGTTACGACATTGTAATACTAGTGGGACGACATATTCAACAATATTATGGCAATAACAAGTTAATTGAAAATGAGATGATAACAAGATCCGTTTTGTACTAGACCAACACGCTGATTTGGATTTTTACAGTGCTAGTTCATTGACACAACAGTCCGTGGGTAGACATGTCGCTCCACTCGGCTACATTATTCTGATCCCGAGCCCATCAGTATTTCTTCTTAGCGCTGCGTGCTCAGCAGATTAGCAACAATATCAATTTAATAGTCGTTGGTTTGACCCAATTTGTGCTCGAACCCACGATCTAGCGCATACGAGTCGAGCACGCTAACCATTACGCCACCGCTGCGGTTCATAAAGTTTCGATAGAGATACATTGTGAAGGGTAAATATAACGGTAACCATATGTTTATTAAAATTCATAAAAACAGATTATGTTTGAGCATTTCTGTTATCGATATGTATTCTACACCTAGTCAATTTGAGCACTAAAATGCATTGGATAAATGTTCGTTATTTACGGTCCCTGAACAAGACATAACTGTGTTGATATCTGATTCATGTTGAGCTACGATAGTAATCGGTAACAGTATAAGAGCTGACTTCACAGAGGACACCGCATAAACCTTAGTACGACACTCGTCTCTGCTATTTTAGACAATTTAACAGTTTCTGTTTGCACTTCGACATTGCTGAATACACTGTCAGGAAATATAAAATTAATTTGCACTCGCTGTGAACCAGGACAGAAAATCTCGCCAAATGATAGCTTTTCTACCTGCTTCAAAGCTCTTGCAAATAAATATATATTTTTCGACGATGTATATTGTCTATATAAAGAAATATGCAAATGTAAAAAAAAAATAAGTTGACATGAGTTAGGAGTAGCGCTATAGTTCACCATGTCTTAGGAATAGAGTTATATCTCATCATGAATTAGAGTAGCATAGAAGGATTTTTGAAACATCGCCGCCACCACCACCACTGCCACCACCACCACCACAAATAAAACAAACACGCAACAAAGAAAACTAGTTAACCTATTAGATTGCTTACAGCAAAATGTATTGCAATACCATTATTTGTCTTCAAAAAAGGTTGTGCAGAGTTGTTTAAACACTAGTTGATCTATGCATGTCATTTTAAATGATGTTCAGTAAATCACTGTGCATTACTGACACACAATCAATATTTTTTTTGCTTGGATAAATGTTGAAGGTAGTTACATTTTGTCACGAGATATCGAGAAATGTGGAAAAACAATAGTTTTTTTATTCATATTGAGAAAAACTGAGAAATTAAAACAAAGTCGTGAATATAAGAAAACATCACATGTACGTATATGTTGTATTATTTAGTCAGTACAAGGTAGAGGTAATATATTGTGCATTGGGCACCAGAATAGGAAAACAAACACAATTAACTTAAATAAGCCATGAACATTCCTACAAACAGCTGAAGGTAACACGACCCGAACATCATTTTTATGCAGAAATCGTAAAGGACATCACATCACAGAAATCAGAACGTGAAGACACAAAATAGGACATCACAAAAACTAAACGGTTTAGCAACACAGACCCCAACATAACATCGGGGGTGAACTAATGTGCTCGCGAACGGTAACCAGTTCATGCTTCTTATAAGACACTCACCGTGTTATTCATAATACAGTCCATTGCGATACAATTATTGGCAGTGATGGAGGAAAACATGGACGTCCGATTAAGAGAGGAGGAAGGAGTTATATAACATCCCGTACCAGTAAACATACATTTGCAGTTATAAAGGAAGATCCGTGTATATTTAATAATTATGTAGAACTTCAAGCTACATGGATGTTTTTCCAACGAAATGAATTAATAGTATATGCTGTAATGCGCCCGTGGGTTGCATGTGCACTGTATTATGGGTGTATGGATTTTCAAAATTCAAACAGTTTACTAAATTGTACAAATGAGTTCATTGTACCACATTCCTGTCACAGGTTTGATCAATCCACTATTGGTATTATACTAGCACGACTTTTTAATCAGAAACGAAAATATTTTATAGGCGTAATTAAAATGGAATTGCCGGTCAAATATTTCCATAATTGATAACAGGTATCATAATTACAAAAGGAATATCTTCCTAATAGTGTTTCAACATTTCGCAAAGAATATAAGTTGACGATGAAGGTTAATTTGGTTTTGTTTAGCAACGTGACGTCGTATTCGTACCAATGTAGACACCGTCGGACTGTGAGACTAAAATATGTGAAAGGTTTCGAGGTCAGGCATGATTATTCACAAATACGAGACAACTATCATAAATATCATATATATCATAATTACAATATATGTATACTATTGTGTTGCCCGTACAGTTCGTGGATTATCTCAATAAAATCTGACTGACATGTACAAAAATATTGAAACTAGGATATAATTAATTAAATGATTTACTGAATAATTGTACAACATTTTATCACAGTACATGCTTAAATAATAGTATGTCCGCCAATTTAAAAATCAATAGAAACTCACACCCGGAGCAACGCGACAAAAATCCTGACGTTCAACGACGTCAACAGTAGTAAAAGTTAACTTTTCTCGACGTAGTCCCCGTTCAACTCGACACATTTCTTACATATATTTTACCAGTCATCAAATATTTCCTCAAATTGTTCTGTTTTCATATATAGAATTATATTCATCACGCCTGTCTTAGTTTCGGTAAATCATTTAACCTCTGTCCACGGTGAAATGATTTAATGTACGCAAATACCGCAAAATCCATTGGCGCTAAGTAGGGGCTGTATGGAGGATGATTCAGACACTCGATTCCAGGTAAATCTAATTATAGTTGAGTTGTTTGGGAAGTATGTGCTGGTGCTTATCTTACTGTAGTATCACTTGGTCTAGATTGGTCATAGTAATGGAACCAGCTTTCGTCGGTTGTAATTATTCGGTCTAGAAATCTTATGCCACCACGATTAACTTTTTTGATAAATTGTTTTGACAATTCCACTCTTTTTGTTAAAAGTTCCGCTGTAGGAATTCGCAGTACCCATCTAGCACACAATCGGTTCATATTTAAATCATTTGCTAAAATTTGGTCTTATAAATTCCACATTTGTCTGCAACTTCACGGACTATTAGCCGCCGATCACCGTTAATAACGTCCCGATCTTCATTTTTACATCATCCGATTCTCTAAAAGATGGTCTGACGTCCCCCTCATCGTTTGCTAAACTGTCTCTTTCGTCCCCAGAGCAAACATTTTGTGCCACTTGAATATCAATGAACGGCTTACTTTACTCTGTTTCTCTGACTGTTTTAAGAATTTGTGCAATTCTGCTGGCGTTTTCGCGATGTCCACGCAAACCTTTATCATGTCCCGCTGCTCCACCTGTTCCGCAAACGTCCCTTTTTTGTAATGCCGATCCTGTCTTCAATGCTTCAAATCCAGATTTCTCAGCCATTTCAAAACTTTGAATTTTCAAATTTAGCAGGTGTAACGTCAAGAGTATTGTCGACGTCATTGTGTAAGTTTCAGATGCATTTTCGCGGAGTTTGATACTTAGAAAAACAACAAATTAAAAATAGCGACTCGCATGTTATATGGTATTTTTGCCGTGCTCCGGGTGTGAGTTTCTATTGATTTTTAAATAGACGGAAATACGATATTTAATCATGAACTGTGATAAATCTTTGTACAATTAATCAGTAAATCATGTAATTAATTCCTAGTTTCAATTATTTCGGACAGTTCAGTCAGATTTTATTGAGATAGTTCACGAACTTTATGAACAAACCTCGTAAGTGCAACATGAACAAATTTGCGCCACTAGTGGAGCAATAACTGCTTACTCTTCCGGAGGACCTGAGTTTTTAGTGGGTTTCGTCTTTTGTAGATCGTTGTTTGTCCTTTTGTGCTATTTATTTTCGTCATTGTGTTGTCTGTTCTTCGATATACGGATTTTGATTACCTCTTTGATATCTGTAAGGTCTTCTTATGAAACATTATGACAATCTGTAAAGTTCTGACAATTGTAATAGAATGTATATGTAAACAATAAATAATATTCTTATATTCTTATTGTGTTAAAGTGTAAAATTATCTGAGGAAGTGCACGATCTATTGATAATGTTTCTTATGTGAATGCAAATAAACAAATTACAAATTAAAGTAAAATTCCTATGAAAGGAACAGTGTGAAGATAGCAAAGGGGTAAATCAGAACCCGTATATCGAAGATCATATAACACAAAAAAGTAAAATTACAAAATTCGAATTGATAAATATGCGTCGATGTAATACTGTTTGAACTGTATGGGACAAACTACCATTAAATGTGTCTTTCTCAATTATTGTTGCATATTAGTAAAAAGAAAAGTACAAAGTTCTATTTTTGATTTTTTGTGTTTTAGCGCTACTTTCAGCAATATTTCAGCCAGTCTTAGTGGCGGAAAAGCCACCCGGAGAGGACCACCAACCATGGACAAGCAACTGTAAACCTTTATCACCTGTGGCTGCGAGTCGAGTGCACCCTTTTTGTAATTTACAAAGCCGGGAGCGAACCCACGCCGTATTGGTGATATGCTTATATGAGTTTTGTGTAATACAACTACCTAACTCGTTCAGCCAACCGGGTCCTACAAAGTTATCTAATCATATTATATTATATATATATGTGTGTGTGTGTGTGTGTGTGTTTGTGTGTGTGTGTGTGATACAGTGGAACTT
>MJUT01018003.1:5509-48652 GCA_002080005.1 Gigantidas platifrons | reverse complement strand
ATAAAAACTGAAGTGATGCAATAAATTTCTATTTATCCATAGACATATTCCGTATATTTTAATTGATTTCAAGCGTACGCATTTATTGTAAACCAACGTATTTTAACCGAAGGGTTGAACGTCATTTTTCATCAAAAATGACGCGAAGTCACGTGACTTTGCATAACTCAGATATATTTTAGTGTTTTCATTTGACACCCAATTGAGGAGGAAAACACTGCTACACATCAACAACAATATTTTCAAAAACCTACTCCAACAAAAATATTTTCAAAAAGTATTGTTCACGGTGTAGTTTGTAAATATACAGCGGTACGTTTTGTTGCGAATATCAGCGGGAGGTTATTATTATGTCACTTTTCCTTTATAAAAGTCAGTCTGATACTATAGTATTTAATAAATGAGTGTTTTCATAATAGTCTTGTTATGTGTTTTTCATTTATCTTTTTTATAGTGTTGTATACTTTGTTCCTTTACGTGCGTAACTGCATATTAGGGACCACTTTATATTTATGTTAGCATTAGGCAGCCATTTTGTAAACATGGTAATAAATAAAACTTGCTTGTTTTTTCCTTTTATGTGGATTCTTAGAAGTACAAATCAACTCAGATTTTCATTCTAGCTCAAAGCATTGATTTTTAATGAATTTTTTAAACAATTAAAATAGGCGCATTTTCTTCCCATATATTTTTGTGGGTCAAAATATGGTTCCTGATCCTTCAAAGGCAAAATTTTTATTATCCAACTGTTTCCTATCTAAAGAAACATGAAAAACATATAAAGGTTGAAAGTGAACACGTTTTTTAACATCTAACACCCCTATAATCAATAAAATTTCTACTTTTTAAGTCATATTTCACATACGTCCATTGAATTTAAGTACAAAACAACAGTAAAATATGGTTCCTGATACTTCAAATGTCAAATTTTAATAATTCAGCTGTTTCCTCTCTATAGAAACATGAAACACATATACGGGTTGAAAGTGAACAAGTTTTGTAACATCTAACACCCCTATAATCAATGAAATTTCTATTTTTTAAGTCATATTTCACATACGTCCATTAAATTTAAGCACAAAAAAATCCAGTATTATGAGTATATACATGTACATGTTTTTGTATATGCTATTGTTATCTTTCTTCAACATGTTCCAAGATAATATTATCATTAAACATGTTATGATATAATATAGTACCTTTAAAGTCAATTTATCTTGAATTTGGTGCATACACTTAAGCTGTAGGTTCCTGAAAATAAAAGATAAAAATTATATACATTACAAAGCACATACATTTTTGTACAAAACATTAGCAATAATAAACATTAATTATCACAATTTTAAAACAAAATATAGGCATGATTCATATTTTTTTTAAAGTGCTTTGATTGATTGATTGATTGGTGTTTTATATTCAGCAATATTCCAGCTATATCGTGGCGATTTTAAAGTGCAATGACACCTGTTCTCACAAATATGAGGCAGACATTTTTATTGATAATATTCCATTATTTTTTTTATTGTTTCTATGACAACCTAATATACATTAATCAATATATTATATAAAAAGCGGAAAGGATATTCTTTCAAACAGACAAAAAACTGAACTTACAATAACTTCATAGAAGCTTACAACCTCTTACCAATTGTAAGAGCTATTACGAGTTGAACTTTACTAGTTGTAACTGTCACTCGGTAAGATGTATAGATTAGTCAACTTTGAACACTAGTGTAACAAGACAAGGAAGAACAAATGAATCTGAAATAAAAAGTTTCAAAATGATAATAAAAAAAGTATTAGGTTGTTCAAAATGATTTTAACATAAAAAAGAAATTGAAGAAAAAGAGTGAACACCAACAAAACAAAACTAACAGTTTCAAACATAGGCATAGCCTCATAGTCATAGAGTTAATATATATTGCCAAATCTAATTTTGATAGTGGTGTTCACATTGTAGTGTAGTCTCTTTTTCTAGCATCTCTATTATCTGCAATTTTCCGACAATGTATTAAATTGGAGGGGGGGTGGGGGTAGATCCGTGGAACTCTACAGTACTTTCATGGGAGCTGAAGTACAATTAAAATAAGTTGAATAAATGTCTTTATTTCATCAGGAAATTGAAGATATATGTGTTAGTAAAAACCAGTAACAATAAATGTCAGTCTGACATGATTTAGCTCAGACTTCAATCTAAAAGTCACTTTTCACAATTTGACCTCTAATTTTATGAAAGAAGACAAAAAAATTATATCATTTTTGACAAAAACAATTAATCATTTATTAATGCATTTCTTAATTGACTAACACCTGTTTAAAGTGACTTGTTCTAGCCGAAACACTGGCTTGACCTAGATGTCATGAATGTCATTGACATGTTACATGTATGACATTCATGATAGACATATATTATTTATGGCAAGCCAAAGTGTACAATAAGAATCTTCTAACATTACAATATATATTTTTCTTTAGAATATTAGGAAATAACCTTGTATTTGTAAAATTAGAAAATCAATTTGCAAATATTAGGATATCAATTTGCAATTTTATTAGAAAATATCACTTTTTGTCCACATTGGCTTGCCATACATGTTGGAATCAAAAAAGATACTACTAAAAATGCTGAATAATAATTTTCAATTACTGAACATGCTGAAAAATATTTGTCTATTAATAATTTATACCACCTAGATACCTAATACCCTCTGTTTTTTGCAGAGGTGAGATAAGCCATTATAAAAATTATCATTGATATGATCACTGGTGGTATAAATTGGATATACCAATGTCAGACTCACATCTTCCTGTTATATACTAACATGACTAATATACTATTTATTATTTGAAAACTAACAAATGAATAAAACAGTCAAGTTCAAATGGATGATAGGTCAGTGACTTTTCCACAATAATGTGGTGACAAGGAAGAGCAGTCATCTATTATTGACTACTTTCTATAAAAAAAAAGGCTGTGTCGGAATGAGCTTGACTGTTGTAAAGTATTAAATAAACGAACAAAAGTAACAAAACAGCTCTGCAGTCACCTCTGTGTGCTCTGGAAGTATTTCCAGATCTTCATTTTTATAATCTTCGGCCAACTTATATACATAAACAGCAGAATCATTATCATACACTACATTGAGCCATTCAGGATATCCAGGGACTACAGAAACAACTCTACCATCATATGGCTCACGATCTCCATTTTTCCGGAAATAGTGCCTTATACGTTTCCCAAGAAGGACAGACTTGTTTAATGGATCCGGCGACTTCAATGAAATGTCAATTAATGACAACAAATTATTTTTCAATATTTCAACCGAGTGTTCTTTCCCTTTTTCACTAAACATAAATAGGTTTTTATCTGCCATTTGTTCTAGAATTGTTTTTCTAAATCTCAGTTGTGCTTTTAATGCTCCCTTTTTCAAAATAGCTGTTTTATAAGTTTTCAACATTTGACCTACTGTCTCTGGATACTGCCAAAATCCATAAAATTGTACTTCATTTATTATTAACTCTTTTTCTTTTCTATCTTTATCTTTCTTCCTTTCATTTTCTTGTCTTTTCTTTCGTAATAAGTCTTGCCGAGTTGTTTCAATTTCCATTGTCCTCTCCTTATACAGTTGTCTTAACTTAGGGCCTTCTGATCTTGCCTGCTGTAAAAATTTATCTCGTTCATTCTCGGTCAAGGTGCTTAACCAATCTCCGGTTTTGTTCAAGCAAAACATAATATACGCTTCATTGCATAAAGTTGATGCAACTGGCCTGAATCTTGTCAAAGCATCCAACAACACAAACACTCTTTCTGGAAATTTGTTGTGGCGTGGAACAGATAATGTTTCCACTTCCTTAGCACCCTCAATAATAGAATGTGCACCCCCAATCAGATGCTCAGCAGCTGCCTTCAACAGCAAGGTTTCCCATGCAGTAAACATTCTTTCCAACACTGCTGCTGTTGTTTGGTCAGTGTTTGTGTTAGTGGAAAGGAGGGCATCTTTTAACTCATCATCCCTTACCATGTCTGGAAATGGTACGCTATTTCCACATACAAAGTCAGTGGCATCAGTTTTGGTACGTTTTAGAAAATCAGCCAATTTTTGATAGGTGTCATTGGCTTCTTGAAGGGTGCACTCTCCTTCCATAATTCTCCAGAAAGGAGCCGTTATTAATTTAGAACATAGTCCCAAGGCTTTGCATAAAGCAATAAAAAAGTCTTCTTTGATATCATAATTAACTCCTTTCTGCAGAAGATTGCTTGGTTTATGTACATCATTAAAAAATTCTCTTATATAGTTCTTCAAAAAGAATAAAATTTCTGCATTGTAAAATACAATGTTAAATCTACTTCCTCTAAAAGGAACTAACAAGTTGGACCTGTCTAATTTACCAGAGTAGTTTTCACTTGTATTTTTCATATTTATAAAGGTCCTAAAGTCGGCAAAACAACCACTTTTATCGTCAGCACCTCTAGCGAGACATTTTGAGGTTGTGCGAATTAGTCTAATGGTGCCACTTTCAGACTTCTTTGAAAATCTAGCAGTTTCACTTTTTGATTCTGCCCCTATTGGCTGTTCTAATACACATTTTTCATACTCATTCACAACATGGTCTGCAAGTTCTGCAAAGTTTACTAGCAAATGTAACCCACAGTAAAAGTTATTCAATTTTGTACAAGAATTTCTTTCAGATAGTGACAATTCATCCCAGTTAGAGTATACAAGTGGCAAAATTTGTTGTCGATAAGTTTCCGAAAGATCATGAAAGTGTTTTTCTGATGCAGCTCTATCAGACATAGTATTTTTTATATTGCAAAGTATATGTTGTCCAAATTTCGTTGTAGAAGAAGTGTCGATATCATTAATAATAGATTTTAATGTGTCCAAACATGACTGTGATGACTTGTTAACCATTACCTTCAACCCTAGTACCCAGTTTTTTCCTGTCTGATCTCTTACTGCAAATATTTCATACACATCACCTTGCTCGTCTCATCTCATCTGACATCAATGTTGTACTTTCTTCATCTTTCAGTTCAGCCATCTGCTTATACGATATTGACAATCTCTGGTCCCCTATTATGTTGATGGTACGTACTGAAGGGAAGTGATCTATTGTTTTTCCACATAAATTTCCAACACTTTTAATTACATTATTAACATGATGAACACCCACTCCAAAACTTAAAAGCTTCATAACACATAAATTAAAACTGGGTGTGTATGAATTGCTGTATGTATCAAATATAACCAATTTATTATCATCATCATCATCATCATCATTGAGAAGGGACTCCAGATATGTAATGCTTTCATTTAAATCTATATTTTTTTCTGTCGTTTTTTGTTCATTCTGTTCTTTTTGAGCCTTCATTTTCATAAATTCCTTACTTAAATTTTTATTTCTTTCAGATAATGCACTTTTCTTTAGTTTTAATGCTTGTAATTTTTCGTGTCCAACTTCTAACATTGAATTTTTCAAGCCGATGAATTTTGTTTTCCAAGTATTAGCCCTGTGAATAATTTTACCACATTTTTTTTTCAATTTACTGTATTCCTGTCTTTTCTTTTGAATAGTTGTGATGGATGTTTTAATTTTTCGAATACATTGTTTGTTTTTCAATCTCAAATTTGATAATAGTTTCTCAGTCTTTGTCAATTTATTTGAAACATCCTCAAACTTGGCTTTTATGACTTGAATTTCTAATGTTTTCTCAATTTCCTTTATTTCTGAAGAGACTGTTTTAACAGGTTTTCTGGATTGTTGTGTTGTAGTCCGAATAGAAAATAGTTCAATATTAAATTGTTGTAGTTCTTTTCCTCTCAAGGATGTCTGCCTTTTTTTTAGAGATTTGAATGTTAATTTTAATTTGTTGACATCACAATTCAAAGTATCTGCCAAATCCTTCAGTTTGAAATGCTTTGATTTTGCAATCATACAGTACAGCTTTAAAAAAATTTCATTTGAATTGATGACATTTGGTGAATTTAATGTGGATAAAGATTCCTTGATAATGCTTTCCATGTTTGTGTGTCTTAATTATTCTGCATAACTATTTTGGATCAGTATGCTTCCTGTACTTATTGTTTGAGTACTTTGATCAACTGTGTGGAATTGTTCAGGGTTCTGTTTAAAAAATGAAACGAAGAATCTGAATTTCACTAAGCAACCACTTTAAAATGTACTTGATATCTACAGAACAATGTTACATATAATAAGATGAGTCGTCTTAAATTAGCAACTGACACAAAACCAGTTTGTAGAATATTATCCCCTCATCATTCTGAGACTAAAAAAAAATATGTGTGTTTACGGTCACATGTAAAAATTTTTTAGGGTAGGTCGGCATTAATTTTTTTTTCTATCGACAAAACCGGAAATAGTCGTTCCGGAATCCGATTCTGGTATTTCATTTTCAAAATTTCTGGTAAGCCACCATTAACTGAAGCTGTTTTATGACGATTTGATTGATTTGATTTTTGGTGCTTAACGCCACTTTCAACAATATTTCAGCTATATCATGACGACCAGTTTTAGTGGTGGAGGAAGCCGGAGTACCCGGAGAGGACCACCTACCATGGGCAAGCAACTGGTAAACTTTATCACTTGCGAGTCGAGTGCACCCGTTTTTGTAATTTATTGGTGATTTTAGTGTCCGAGATGTTTTATGATGCCATAAGTCGTGTTCTTATACAGTGTACATGTAGAATGTACTTATTACATCCTGTACATGTACATTTCGTGTGGTCATTTTGATTGTGGAGTTTTTCTGTTATTTTCTTTTCATCTCTCGCATGTTTTGGAAACAACTTGTCAACAACATCATGACCATACATATTAAATCGCATAAGTAAACATCAATCAAAAACCTGTATTTATTTTCAATGTCAAAGATTGATCGATTGCTGTTTAACGTCCAGAAAGCAATATTGCAGCCATATGCAGGACGATCTGTGTCAAAGATCAAACTTCAAGTCAAAATCTAATCGACATGATACAGGCTTAATTGCTTCATTCCTCATCAAACCTAAGATCATGATACACAACGATCTGACCCCACCAACCAACATGGCTTCCAGTTACTACATGTACAATGTATAATAAAAAGCTTTTGGACGGACACCACCCATTAATATACATGAAGTGTTATGCCGTTGAACAGAAATAATGATAATTTTTGCTGCAATTAAACAGCCAATTGGGATCGAAGTTAATGAAATAGTCTGTCTTGTCCATCATTGTTTCATGGAAATGATATACAGTATTGGACTGTAAGGTGTTTTGGGGACATGGTGAATGGGATATTGTCTTGTGTGCATACCGCATATGCTACAACAGTAATACATGTATTATAATAGGTCCTCTTCATTACATCTGTATGGCTAGCGAAGTTGGGTTTCTGCCGACACCACCCACAATCCAAGACCACTTGAAATAATGCAAAAATCCCCACCCCCCACAAAACCACTGGTACATGTACATATACAAAATGTAGAGCTTATAAATGTGTAAACAAATGTACATGTATGTACTAGTCTTATCCAAGACACTCTTTTTAAAGTAGCATGGTAACAAATACATTCGTGAATTAACAAATTCAGAAGTACATGTACATGTTCATTGTACCGGTAAGTAGACCAATATTTCAATTGTCATCCAATAAAGCCCTGTGTGGGTCCGGGGTCCTACGAATAGGCCCACATCACCCTCTTGCTTGTCGTAAAAGTCAGACTAAATGAGGCGACACGTTTGCCGTGTGTTGCGACCCGTAATGGTGGAGGACGGGATCCTGGTGGTTGAAACACACCTCTTTGGTCCTTATTTCACCTAGACGGGAGGTCGAATGGACCCAATTCGATCAATCGGCTGGTCACGTCAAGCCTTTTAACTGATCAATTGATCATGTTATCACTGTTCGAGTGTGTTCCTATTGCTATCTGACGGAGAACTGCGGAATGCAGGTGTCTTCCGTGGTGGGAAGGAAGGGATGGTGGGCCATCCTGCATGGCACCTCGAGTTCCTAAGGGATCATGCAGAGGCACCAGGAAAAAATAGAACACTTATAACGTTTTTGTCTCCAAATAATCAAGAGAATGGATCGTTAAAGAAGGCGGTGGCTAATGGGTCAATCGAGTAGTTGATATTTCGAACGGTTGTTTCATCGGGGAACTGGCCCTGGTACGAAGCTTGCGTTCATAATAGAAATTCTACTGTTCGAATATACCATCCTTGGAATTCCTGGTACTTTCCGACGGAGATCCTCGGAATTCAAGAATCGCCCGTGTTGGCACTCCGTAGTGGGTGGGGACAAGAATGGTGAACTATTATACATGGCAACATTGCTTCCCCCGATCCTTTGTGTTTAAATCAACAGACTCCAAATAAGAAAAGAAAAAAATGACAGTAAATATGAAGAAGAAATTGAAGTTTCTAACAATTGGTCACGTTTTATCGTTTTAAAAAGTAGTGAAGGTTGTATACCACTGACCAAATTATCACCTTTTGTTATAGAAAAATGTATCAAGCGCTGTGCAGGAGATGTAAAAAATGTCACCAAATTGAAATCTGGCGGTTTAATGTTTGAATGCCAACGAAGACAACAATCGTTAAACCTGCTTTCATTAAAACAAATTCATACTATAGCTTTATCTTCCACTCCTCATAGAACTCTTAACACCAGTCGAGGAATCATTCGCTACAGAGACGAAGATTTGGATGATCTATCCGATGAAGAAATCTGCGATGAATTAAATTAGTACGTCAGGGTGTTATTCACGTCAAATGATTTATATCGAAAAGAAATGGAGACAGTTAAGTTAACACTTTTCTTATCACATTTAATTTTCCCACGATTTTATCATCAATCCGCATGGGCCTTTACAATGTGAAAGTCGGTCCATATGCACGAATTTTGTTTTACCCCTTCCGTTTGCCATATGCCCCCTGCTCACCACGGGGAGGTGGAAGTGGGATTTCGAGCAGGATAAGTTCATATAAAAACGTTAATAAGTTAAAACGTATAAACAAGATAGATCCAAAATCCACAATCACGTTATAAGTCTATCCTGGCAGAGTATTTGTAGGCAACACATCTAATATATTGTGACCGAGTAATGTCCCCTCGAACATACAACTGGTACTTTTCTATCACGAGGTCCTTCTTTTCCTTTTCCTGTTTTCTAACAGCGGCTGGCATTATCAAGCGATCTCATCTTTACATAAGTAGTTGCTTGAATCTTCATTATAACGTAAATGAAAATGTAGATGTTTGGATGATGTGAATAAAATTGTTCATTATAGTGTGAATGGTAAGATTCTGAACCATTGTTGGTTCTTTTACAGTTCGGAGTCGGCGCTGCTGCCCAAAACGAAGGTGGATAACGCGAAACATTAGACACATATGTCTCAAGTACATAATCAGCAAAAGCAGTACATTTTATATATATCATTACCAGGTAACTTTAAAAATAGCGCAAATGAATTTTTTTTTTTCGCGCAAATGAAAAAAACTTCATTGACAAGGGATAATAAAGTATCTTTCTTAATCCAAGCTCTATCTTTCAAATGTCAATGGAGACATTTCTGGAAATGCTGTCCATGGCCTTCATGTACAATGGCACGGTGATTCAAAATTGACATCTGCTTCTTCTTCAGCTCTTCTCCATTCTCATGGCTACTAGCAGCGCACCAATACAGATAATTATTTATCGATCAAGACCATAATCCAGTTTGATCCATCCTTGTTTTTGCTGACTTCCCTTTGGCCTATAGCTTTTTGTAAAAACCTAAAGTAATTTATTTATCATTTAAATGAAAAACTTACACGCATTTACATTGAAAATGATAACAATTATTTGTTAATAATGATGTACAATGTTCAGTTGTATGTTTCTTTGCTGAAACAGATATAGATGAATTATGTATTAGTTATAACCCAGAGGGTCTATGCCTGATGAGTTATAACTGATATATACCATTGTAACATGGAGGGTGCCAAATATTAGTTTTCATAATTTTATGAGGAGGGTTTTTGAAGAAATTAAATAAAATTCATGATAAATGCATAATATCCGATAACATTTAATGATTTTATATATATATGTAAACATAGAACTACGGAACTACTTTTAAAACTCAATGTAATGGAAATTGATAGATCACAAATTACAGTGGCTAAAATTTACAAATATTTTGATACAAGGCTTTGAAATGTTTTCTCTGTTGTGGTAGTTGGATTACCTAGCAACTCGTACAAGCGTATCAGCAATACGGCGTTTGTGCGCGCGCGACTACTCTAGCTTATTGCATCACTAAAACTGGTCGCCATGATATTGCTGAAATTGAAAGTGAAACACTAAAAAGCAATCAATCATGCTTCATGGTCAGAGACATTTATTCCATATATCACATTTACAAATAGTACCTTAGCAACATGGCAAACATCTAAGATATGTTCGATTTCTGGTTTCCTCTCCTTCATGTACTTCTTCACTTGGCTATGTCTATCTGTGATAATAATATTGATCTCCACATCTTCATTTGATAAAAACTCAAAGCATTTAGTTAGGCCCTCGTGCTCCATTGCATAAATGTTTTTCACTTCATTCCTCTGGAGATAAATAAAGGATAATTATGTATAAATATATATTATTTTATACGTTTCACATATAGATATGCCAGTTTTCAGTAAAATTTGTGTACAACTTAAGTTATAACGTGTTTGCTAATATTGTATTTTTCCATTATTGATATATCTATTTTACCTATATAGAGAAGAGTTTGAAGATACCAAAGGGGCAATCAGAATCCGTATATCGAAGAACAAGGACAAACAACGATCTACAAAACATACATACATATAAAACTGAACAAAATACGGAACATAAAATGCTGCCAAGGGGGAATAACTCGCATTACTTATCGACAACTAACTGACCATGCAAGCTACTTCGTAACATCCCCGGTCCGAAAAAAAAATAATTCAAATTTGTTTCAGATGGTCAATGAGTTACCGAACATACCATTACATAAGAAAATTGTCAGAAAAATGGGCAATGGAGAATGGATTTAAATTCTCTAGCTCAAAAACTGTAGGGATGCACTTTTGTAATAAAAGAGGACTCCATCCAGACCCGGAGTTAGAATTATACAATTCCCCTATAAAAATTGTCCCAGAAACTAAATTTTTAGGTCTTCTTTTTGATAGTAAACTTACCTTTCTACCCCATATTAAAATGCTTAAAAATAAGAGCCTTAAAGCTCTTAATATTTTACAATTTGTGTCCAGTACCGACTGGGGTGCGGATAGCACGGTTTTATTAAATTTATATAGATCGTTGATTCGATCAAAATTGGATTACGGATGTATCGTTTACGGTTCAGCCCGTCCATCGTATATCAGGTTACTAGATACAGTCCATCATCAAGGATTACGACTCTCACTTGGAGCGTTCAGAACGTCTCCAGTTGAGAGTTTGTATGTTGAAGCAAACGAGCCTTCCCTTGAAAACAGACGTATCAAACTTGGTATGCAGTATGCAACCAAATTGAAGGCTTATCCTTCAAATCCTGCACATGACTGTGTTTTTAACCCTCTATATGAAAATGTTCACGATAAACAACCCAATACAATTCAACCTTTTGGACTCCGAGTAAAATCACACTTTGAAAATTCTTATATCAATTTGGATGACATAGCACCTACTGTAATTCCTGAAAATCCTCCATGGTTAAATCCAAAACCTACCTTTAATTTTGAACTTACACAACACAAAAAATCAGAAACAAACCCTTTACTAATTCAGCAACATTTTGCTGAAATTAGATCGGTAACATCTGAATACTCTGCAATATATACTGATGGTTCAAAGGATGGTGAAAGAGTAGCGTCGGCAGCTGTTTTTGGACAGCAGGTCTACTCTGCCAGTTCGATCTTCAGTGCAGAAGCTAATGCAATACTTCTTGCCTTGAAGTTCGTTCCCTCTTCTGAAAAGAGTAAATTCATGATCTGTTCCGATTCTCTTTCTTGCCTGTTGGCAATTGAGAGTTAACTCAAAACCCTTTTATTTTAAAAATTGTTGAAATTTATAAAAGACTTGTTGCTATTGATAAACATGTAATTTTTACATGGATCCCTAGTCATATAGGGATCCATGGGAACACAGTCGTTGACCGGGAAGTCAAGAAAGCATTGGATGATCCTGTATCCAATTGTTCTATTCCTTATACAGATATTAAACCTTTTATAGTGAAATATATTTTAAAACGTTGGCAAGATAGCTGGGACCAGCAAATTCATAACAAACTACACGAAATGCATTCCCTAGTTGGCAAGACTCCTTGTTCTTACGGTCAAAATCGGAAGGAACAGGTAGTCTTGACCAGATGTCGTATAGGTCATAGTAGACTTACTCATAGCTATTTGTTAAATAATGAAGAACGACCGGAATGTATTCCGTGTAATTCTAATTTTTCATTAAAACATGTCTTGATTGATTGTGTGGATGTTGCCAATGTTCGGCAGACATTCTACAATGCCAACAGTGTATCTAATTTATTTACAAATGTCGCACACAATTTTGCGATTTTTAAAAGAAATTAATTTATATGCAAAAATATAGTCATATAATATATGTTCTAGATGTATGGTTTTATATTTTTAATGTTTCTTTTATTTGTACAACCCCCTCCCAGAGTGTGTGCCGGGGTAGAATAGGCACCAGGTTTCTCCGTCCTAGAGGCACTAGTCCTCTAAAAGGGGTCATCCCCGCGGGAACCCCGGGGTATAGAAATGGGACCGAGAGCTTCTTCGGCTTGAAGGAGCGTCCGTCGGTTGTGCGGGATGTAGAAATTCACAGCCAACCCGTCCTTCGGATGAGACGTAAATAAAACCGAGGTCCCGTGTTGAGAGATTGCCACCCTCTTCGAACGTTAAAGAACCCAATGTAACAGCACACTATGAGCATTATGCTCATGATGAGTGGTCCATAAGAGACCTGTTGCACTGGCTAACTTATCCGTCCCTACCCATCACATTTCATTGTTTCGAGTCTCGTGGCGTTTAAATTATTCTCGTCCTGAATATAGCTGAAAAATTGCTCGCTGGACGTTAAACACCAATCAATCAATCAATCAATGTGTTTTGACTTGTCTTATTTCACTTTTGGAAACGATTTAAGGGATGGGGTGCTGAAAATCATGTATTATCGTTTCTGTGTAAATTTATGTTAAAACAAACTTTTTAACCAACCACTAGTCTGTCATTATTTGTTATTTCAAATGCTCTCATGTCAACAAAAGTGCATGTACATGAATAAACATTAAGAGAAAGTGGAAAAGGTAATCAAGATTTGATAATCCAGACAATCAACATTGGACACGACACAGAACGAAGAGTGAGTGATTTTTGATTAACGCGAAGTCAGCAATTTTTCAGCTATGGCTAGAACAAATTAATTTTCAATGAGATGATGATGAGATCTGCTTTGTACTAGACCAACACGCTGAGTTGGATTTTTATAGTGCTAAGCTCACTGAAACAACAGTCCGCAGGTAGACATGTCGCTCTACTCGGACACATTTTTCTGATTCTGAGCCAACCCGTCTTGGCTCTTTCTCCTTAATGCTATGTCATATAGGTATCCATGGAAACACAGTCGTTGACCAGGAAACCTAGAACGCATTGGATGATCCTGCATCTAATTGTTATATTGCTTATTTAGATTTTAAACCTTTTATATTGAAATATATTTTAAAACGTTGGCAAGATAGCTGGGACCAGCAAATTCATAACAAATTACACGAAATACATTCCATAGTTGGCAAGACTCCTTGTTCTTACAGTCAAAATCGGAAGGAACAGGTAGTCTTGACCAGATGTCGCGTAGGTCATAGTAGACTTACTCATAGTTATTTATTAAATAATAAGGAACGACCGGAATGTATTCCGTGTAATTCTAATTTTCCGCTTAGGCATATTTTGATAGACTGTGTAGAATTTGCAGATGTTCGGCAAACATTCTACAATGTCAATAACTTATTTGATTTATTTACAAATGTCGCGGGCGACACAATTGTGAAATTTTTAACAGATATTTATTTGTATACAAAAATATAGTTTGATATCATATGTTTACCTTTTTAATGTTTTTTTTATTTGTATATATAATCTGATTGTTTTATAAAGAAGTACGTTTTACGTTTTATTTCTAATCGTCTTATAGGTGTCTAAGGTAATTATAAATTTGGTCACGCCACGATATAGCTGAAATATTGCTCAAGTTGGCGTTAAACACCAATCAATCAATATGTGCTTAGCGGAGAAATAACAAATACCACCGTTATAATCTTTGGTTTGATCTGACCGGGGCTCGAACCCACGATCTACCACAGAAGGAAGACAAACAAAACAAAAAACCAGGCACATGATATATATAAATGTGTAGTAGGTACTGTTTCTTTTTAATGTTCTTAATTTATTACCCCCTGTTTATTATTTCTGTCATCATAAATTTCAGATCTCCATACAAAATTATATTTTCGTTTTAATTTGCTGTGAATTAAAGATTTCAAATTTATTTTCATATTTTTAACTTTTTTAACATCTATATTAATGTACTGCATCAAGCTTTCTATACTACCATACCAGCTATTTATGTTCAATGCTTTTAATGATTTAGAGACCTTTAGGGCCTCGGATAAAAGAACATCTTCAGATTTTAATAAATATTTAAAATACCTGAATACATTTAAAATCACTTCAAGCAATAATGGATATCGTCCCAGCTCCCCTAGAACAGCTATATTTGTTGTTCTCTTGCCTACACCTAGAGAAAATTTACTATGTACATTTTCTTGTTTCATGGTTTTACTCAAATTAAACGCTTTTCTTTATTAATTTTATTGACCATTGATGTTCCCCATACTTCACTCCCATATAATAGCACTGGTTTTACAGTGTGGTCAAATATGTGCGAAAGTGTTTTTATTTTCGGTTTATATAAATTAAAACTCTTTTTTAAATTTAAATAATGCATTCAATCCCCTCTTATGCAAATCTTCTTCCGCTTCTGAAGAGCTTCCACTTGAACTTAGATATATTCCTAAATATTTATACCCCTTTGCTCTTTCAATAGGTACATTATTTACATTAAATATTTTATCGTGGAGTTTTCCTGTATTGTCAAATACAACTGATTTCGGTCTTTTTTTATATTTATTTGGAGACCACAATTTGTGCAGTAATTATACAGTTTATCAATACACATCTGCAAACCGTCAGCTGTTTCTGACATTAATACTAGATCATCTGCATATAATAAGCAGTTCAATTTTAAAGTATTTAAAATAGCGGGTTTGCACGACTCGTCAAAGGAGTCAATAAGATCATTTATAAAAATCTTAAATAAAGTAGGTCTCAGATTATCTCCTTGCCGGACACCTATGTTTGAGGTGAAGTTTTCTGTCATAGTATGTGTGTATGTCTTTACAGAGTTCTGTATTATTATACATATTCTTTATAATATTATAAAACAAATCCCTGATTCCTGTTTTTCTCAGTTTATACAATAGTTCCTCATGATTAACAGTGTCAAACGCCTTTTGTAAGTCGACAAAACATGTAAAGAATTATTTACCTCCCTTTTGAGTATACTATTGAAGTGTTTTAATACAAAATGATGATCGCTAGTACGTTTTCCTTTACATAACCCAATTTGTTCTGGTTTTATAATATTTCTACTTAACAAATTGTTTTCCAATTATGTAAGAAAAAAGGAGGTATTTGATAGTAGCTTTTTCTGATACAATAAAATAATCAACCACACTACAGCCATTTGGAGTAAAACATGTTAATTTACCCAAGCAGTCACCGGTAGTTCTTCCATTTAAAATTCTAAGACCTGTTTGTATACAGATCTGATTTAAATGTTTACCTCTAGATGTAATAATTTTATCCGTACTGTAACGTAATGGTATATTTATATCAGGATCAAAGTCAGTTAAAAATTGATTAAATTCAATTTTTTTGTCATCTTCAATAAAATCTGGCTGTTCATTACCAGTTCTACAGTTCATATCTCTTGACAAAATTATATCTCCCATTTTTGAGTATTTGTCAATATCTTTTTCTACAAGGTCAAATATTTCCTCATGTAGAGATAGTGTATAAGATGAATTAGAGGGAGGATTGTAGATAAAACATAGATATGTATCTTTCGTTGTTCCACAAAAAGTGCTGCAAAGTTTCAGCGAAATATAGTCATTTGTTCTATGTTCCAAAAATTGTATTCCTCGTTTCAAACTTGATCTGAAAAATACTGAAATTCCTTCTGATTTTTTATTTGTCTTTTTTTATTTTTCCCGTGATAAATGTACCGAGCTAAACCCATTAAGAATTAAAGATTCTTCCTGGGCACAATGGGTTTCTAATAGGCAGATAATATCTTTTGTTTTAATCTCTTAAAAATCTAGAATCCTCATATTTATTGTAACCTTTACTTTTAAAACCATTAATATTCCAACAACTTATATGTAATTTTGATTTCTTTGTGAAAATACACATATTTACTTAATGATCATAGAAATAATATTTACCAATGGCTGACAAGAACAAACAAGACATATCTTACATTATTTACATTGTGCACTCAAAGAGAGATAACTCTACCACTTTTTATATCTGTACTGGTGATTGTCATCTCAAAGAGAGATAACTCTACCACTTTTTATATCTGTACTGGTGATTGTCATACATTCATATTTATTTTGCTTCTGACTTTTTTCTAAATATAACTTTGTTTTTCTTTTTTCTTCTCATATTACATATATTGCTGAATTTATGAAACTCATTTGAACCTTTCGTCTTGATAATGTTACTTTTAATTAACATCTGATTATTAAATATGACAATAACCAGTACAGTTATGGTCAATTAACATACACATTTACATGAACTTCTCTAGTCTAACTTTCAAAACATTAATTATAAAAGACATCAACATGCATTGTAGCACTTCAAAATATTTGAAAATGAAGTGTCACTGAGTGAATGGCATATTAACATTTAACACAATTTTATACTTAAACAAAAGTTTGTCTCAATTTCTATCATATCTACTCGTTGGCTTTTTTATACATGTACATTGTATCTATTTTCATACTGCCTACGCATTGACTGTGTATTTTCCCCACCGAAACTATCATATGTATCATACATGTAGTTGTACCTATCAATGAATCTTCCACTTTATGACGGGGACCCATTGCGTTGGTTATGGATATGGCGATAATTTTGCACACTCTGATTTCTTTGAAAGTTTTCAAATCTGATATGTAAAGTTTTTCTAAGCCAAAATTTAATATTAGCTACAAACAGACTGGTTCCTTGTGTAGACAAGTGGAGACCATCCGAAATGAAAAATCTTCTGATAGCTTGACCTCTGCTGGAAAAAGCAGAATTTTCACAAATATCTACCTCTGAGCTCGTTAAAAAATTAAATTGGAGCAATACATTATTACACTGACTAATCTGTTGAATCAAATCTTGATCATTCACTGAGAGAAAAGGAAGAGAAACGATCAATTTAGCAAACTGACAATGATTTCTTAGCTTACCAATTAGGTAATTCAATGGCAGAGCTTCTGTGATATCTGTGTGACGTCACTGAAAGCATGGTCTAGGTGTAGGCATACTGTAAGAGATGGACTGGTTCTTCCTGGTATACATCTGAGCGGCACCACATCCGTCCCGTCTGTGTAGAACCAGTCACAGGTTGAAATACAAAATAGCTTCAAAATCAAGGCAAAGTGATGTAAATCAGTTAATGTAAATCCTCCCCCGAAAAAAAACATTTCTGTTTGCTGTAATCAAAATATCTGGAACATTTCTGTTTGCTGTAATCAAAATATCTGGAACGTCAGTCTCTTCTTGATCATGACGGCACTACAATATAAAGATGACTTGTTTCTCTTAAAAGTCAAAGAAATAATAAAGGTCTATCGTTATCTGGTCAAGACAGCAATATATACATATCTACAAACGGCTTTACTTCCTAGTTCAGCATACTTGGCCTTTATTCTGTGTGGATGGGGACTACGGCCTCGTGTCCATGTGTTGACGTACATCTGGCTTTGGAATTCTGTAGGGCGTTGTTATTTACTACCCAGAGAAGTATAGACAGTCGCACATTGCGTAGTCGGCTACTTTCCTGTGTGATATCCCACAAATTCCATGGGCTGTTGATGGGGCAACAGGAAAACGGTGACAGAAATGGTGCGTCAGATTCAATAACAAGTTGGTGAGGAGGTATACGAGGGATAATGGCTCGGTTGTCTAGATGGTTCCTCATGAAGGCTCCTGTCACTCCAAACTCAAGTAGTTCCTGCAAAGAACCCATAAAACAAGGTATGTGGAACCGGAGGTTGGTGAAACCACTATCTCTAATAATACTAAGGGTTCTAGCAGCAGCAGTGCCATCCCCAGAATCTCTGCAATGGATTATTACAGGCAATGCTCGTGTGCGAGCCAGTTCCAGTGTCATAATAAAGACCTCCTCTTGGTTGTGTTGCATTCTCTGACGACAAACCTCTGGTGTCCGGCAGCGACAACAGTCGTAAATCACCAAAAGTTGTGTTGGAAATACCATCTGCGGCGACATGGGGGTGCACCCCGAAGGAGACGTAGAGCCGTGAGGCTGCTCCAACCTGGACTTCCCAGAGGTTCCAATGTTTGGGAAACATATAATTTGCCACTCCATAGTAGAAACCGGGATCACCATGAGGAGACAATGTGGACTGAAGTTGGAGAAAGGTACGGTACCCGAGACGCTGCAAGATCAAATCCAGGTGGAAGTGACTATCCACAAAGAAGAAGGGGTCCTCTGGTTGGCTTACTGGTGCGCCTATGGCATGACCTTCATATGTCAAGTATTCTCGGTGATTCAGGAACATCTCCTGATAGCGAGGTCCTACTCGCCTAAGCAAGGCAGCCACTATCTCCCAATTCGTAACGTGGTTTGGTGGGTTAAGCCGTAGATGATCACAGTATACACTGCTAGGACTAATTACTTGTGTAGAACATGAGCAATTGTCTCTCTTGCTCTGAGAAAGAGCTTCTGTTACCAACATAGAGCCTCCTAGAAACCACATACTGTAATAAGCTGTCTAAATCGTCACATTCAAACCATGACCGTAGAAGATGGAGACTACCACTCACTAACTGACTCCATAAATGCAGATTCTTCTCATTAAAAATATCTCCCATCTGGTGACCTTCCGTATGTCTAACGACCAATGTTGAAGATTGGGTTTCCTGAACTTCACACTGCCAACACGCTGTGGTTGCTGTCCAAAACCATGGCAAATGATCTCTGAGCGCATGGCGACGCATCTCCCCCTCGTGCGGAGTCCACATACAGGACACTTCTTGCTAGTACCAATCGGTAGCACCATAATCAGGTAATCCATCCTGGACTACAATCTCATCTATCACGATATACTCTTCTTCAACAATGGTCTCATCCTCACCCTCGTCAGGAGCTTCTTGGTCACTGGCCCATTCTTCAGGAGCGCACATGGAGAGTACATCGTCTTCCATGGGATCCATATATATATATAAATTGTAAATGAAATGGAAGCAAAAGAACATACACAGTGCAATTAATGACAATAAAACCAAATATTTACATACTTCTATACATAGGCGACTCCCACAGATCCGACACTCTAATCTATAAACCTGGACGGAAGTTTTACTTTCCGACTATGCCTGGTTTGTACACTTGGAGGGAAGGCCTTGGGCTTCAAATCGTTACCTTTAGTGTCCTTCTCAAGGGGTACCTTTAACTGATTACTATCATTGATGAAAGTCACTGGGCATTGCTTACACTTACCTACAACATGTGATATTAAAACCAGTCACAGGGTAAGGTTCAATAAGATATTCAGAATCTGTAGACTGGGCGGTATTAACACTGACTGTCATCTCAGAATTTGGTGGAATGGTAATTGAACGACGAACATAGACTTTTTGTGTGGAATAATCAGCATTGGAACCCTCCACAAATGAGGCCTGGAGAACTTTATTACCCAGAGTTACAGTGGGTACACTGAGATTGATCACTGCTCCCAGGTGGTCTAAAAAATCAAGTCCTAGTATAACATCATCAGCTAATGGTACTGCACAACTTCCCAGTACTGTTGCATTCCATCTATTTCAAGAAGGGTATTGCGAATTACCTTGCCTATCACAGGTTGTTTACCCACTCCAAGCAATGTGAGTGTCTCTGTATACCCTATATTCTGTGACATTAACTTGTCATTGACAAGAGTAACCATGGCTGCAGTATCCGCTATCATGTCTACTGGTTTCTCATTCAACCTCCCTTTTACGACCAAACTTTTCCCTATGGTACGTCGGATGGGGCCGAGGCCCTCAGATCCTGTTGTTTAGGAAGTTCCTTGTCCTGGCCGCTGGTCTTTAGGATCGAGGGTTGGCCAACTGACTCGATCTTTGTCCGTTTAAAGACTTCTGATGGAGAATAATTACTAGACGGCGATCGCTGTCTGAAATAACCAGAATCCCTCCGATTATTTCTATTGCTTTGACCTTTGGGTTGAAACCTAGAGATGAAGAACACTGTCGTTGAGGACAATATGGTCTTCGATTTGCTGGAGGTGTGGGTGACCTATACCTATTGAAGGTAGGCGATGGAGTTCGAACTGGTGACCTGCCTCTTGGGTTTTGTTCCGAGGAAATCATGATTCCTGCCAACTTGGTAACAACTTGTGTAAGGTTACGGACCTCCTGTTCCAAAGGTGTGCCTTCTGTTTTACCTTTCTCTGCCTTATCCGTACCTTCTGCAAAGTACACTTGTCGATTAACAAAATTAGGGCTCCTTGAGCCATAGATAGCTTTTTGGTTGGCAATAGATGCCTTCATGAACTTCAAGGCCTAGCCGCCTTGTTTAGCGACTCTGGGTTCCTCTCTATGACATGGCGTGCAGATTCCTTGTCTTTACAGCCTCGTAAGAATGCCTCTGTACCATTTTGATCTATAACCACATTTTCGCACTTGTCATAGCCGTCCATTACTATTAAGTGTACCGTTCTGGAAACTCCTCCAGGGTCTCCCCTTCTTGTTGTCTAACATACTGCACCTGACGTCGGGCAGACACGGATTCATCTTTCTTGCTTAAGCGTTGTTTGAGTGCTCGTCGCAATGTCTTATAATCATCACCCATGTTCACTTTTCTGGCGTATTCTAAGGCCACATCAGTTAAACAGTTTCATGCAAATCAATGGATTTTTTTGCATCCAGGGCATTTGAACAAAATATTTAATTGACAATGTTCAACGGATATTTCAGATTTTACTCCTTTTATCAGGGCAAGATCTTCTTTAACATGTTCGAAAGATTCTATTTCTGAATATTTTGTGGTAAAGGTTGTGGTCAGTTTTATTTGCCCTTGATATTTTCTAAATCAAACATTTGTTATTCTGTAGTATTTTGATGTTTCTATTTTCTCTATAGCATCTCCCCATAGAGAAAGGTTTAATGTGGCTGTCTGATCGGCAATTAAAATATATCTCGTTTTTGTTCCCCATGCAGTTTGTACTTCGGTTTTCTCTATAGAAGCCAATCACCTTAACAGAAACAGTTCCCTGTAAATATATACAATGTCTAAGTGACAAAAATATTCATACAACTTATTATGTAAGAGAATTCATGTTGACATTACCCAAAATCTTCTATATTTTACATACATTTTTTTTGTACCACTGAAGCAAGACTTACAAACATGTTATTACTATCATGTGTATATCTGCATATTGTTTTATTATTTTATTTGTAAATATCTCCCATTTAAGGGAAAAAAATTCCCAATTAAGTACTAAAAAGTGTTTCATACTGAAATGATGGTGGTCTGTGTCTTTGCGGTGAACCTGGGTGTTAAAATAGGAACACTGACATCAGCACTAAAAGGCATTAGAAATGGCTAGATTGTATGCTAACCAAATGTAAATATCAAGTTAAATTTATATGTATTATAAAAAACCTTGATTGAGCCTCATGTTCTAAAATTTACAATCTTAGGTTTACAAATGAGCCATTGTAAAGATGTACTGTAAGATAAGAAAACAAATGCCTGATTCTTTGTTCTTTTTTTTCCATTAATGTGTTTGCACCTGTGATATTTCCAGAACAAACAAATTCCATTCAAGACAAAAATAATTTTCAATGTCATGATTCCAGTAGAAATAAAAAAATATGCTAGTTGTTATCTCCCATAAATCTGTGGGATATGTCCTTAAAACGTTTTTTTTATCTGGAGCCTGTGATCTAATATAGGCTTTCAGATTGAAAATATACTTTTTTTCGAAGGCAAAAGATACTAACCATTAAACAGAAAACACCACATGAGTACCTGCCCTGTTGCTCAGAATGTTTCAAGGTTGAAACTCTCCACATATTTAATTGTTGATCACCTTTCAATTTCAAGAAAGTACTGAATAATAAGAATAATTTGTTGAGTAAATATATTAAATGCAGCATTTTTATTCTGCAACAACAATGTTTGTCATTACTAATAGAAAAACAAATTCAAATGTGTTTGCACTTGTGATATTTCCAGAACAAACAAATTGCATTCAAGACAAAAATCATTTTCAATGTCATGATTCCAGTAGAAATATAAAAATATGCTGGTTATCTCCCATAAATCTGGAGGATATGTCCATCAGACTTTTTTTTTATCTGGAGCCTGTGAGCTATGAGTGACGAAGGTTAATATAGGCTTGCAGATTGAAAATAAACTTTTTTTCAAAGGCAAAAGATACTAACCATTAAACAGAAAACACCACAGGAGTCACTGTCCTCTTGCTAAGAATTCTTCAAAGTTAAAACTCTCCACAGTTTTATTTGTTTATCACCTTTCAATTTCAAGAAAGTACTGAAAAATAAGAATAGTTTGTTGATTAGATATATTAAATGCAGCATTTTTATTCTGCAACAACGATGTTTGTCATTAATAATAGAAAAACAATTCAAACATGTTTGTTTTCTACAGTGGTCAATATATTTTAGTTTGTATTTATTTTGTTTACTAAGACATTGTAAGGTAGTCAAAGTTAGCATACATCATGTAATTCTGGTAATTCATGTAACTAAGTCAGGGAATGAGAATATGTTGTTTGCCATGCTAATTATAGCTTAAACATGTCTATATTGTTTCAATATTCACGACAATTGTAATAATGGCATAAGTGTATTTTTGAGGCAAATGGTATTTGATCATGTCAAATGATTGACTGTGTTGCAAATAAAGAATTCAAAACTGCAACTCACTTGCAGATATGTCAAACGGTATCCACTGTAAAATAGTTTTACATAAAAATGTATTTGAAATGACTTGTAATTTGTGTTTATAAATTCCGCAACAACTTACATCCTGGATTAGAAAATGTTCTTCAGTGTTGTGCCATTTTCTCCCAGTGGACCAGCAAATTCATAACAAATTACACGAAATACATTCCCTAGTTGGCAAGAATCCTTGTTCTTACGGTCAAAATCGGAAGGAACAAGATAGGTAAAAATTAACAAGCAAACTGACTAACATTTTGTAAATATTTTTAAAATTATGTCGGATACATGTAATCGAGTACATCAGTTGTATTATTGTAGAAAAAAAGGTGATCCCAAGATACAAACAAATATTGATTTACCCCCCACACCACCACCCGTGTGAAAATGGTAACAGTAAGCACACAGACAGAACAAACTTGCATTGAACACAATTAAATACAAGCTTCCTTGTCAGTAGAAGACAATCCTAATGATCCTGAGTGGTCAACTGAGTACGAAATAAGAGATGAGCCATAACAAAAATACCAGGACATCAATACAGCAAAAGAGAAAATGTATTGTTTTTGAGTCTTGCTTAGACCAGTTATTTCAGAGTTGCTAGAAGTGTGGTTCACCATGTTAAGTGACAAAAAATTTAGTGGGGACATGTTCACATTAATAGTTTATGTGACAATTGTTGCAATACAAGAAAGTGAGAGAACCAACCAACAACAAATACACTGCCACTGGGAAATTTTCTTATGGCTGGAGCTATTTTATTTTCTGGCAGCAGTGCTTCTAAATTTATAAATTTGGGTCGTCATGCATCATTACAAATGTTCAGCATGATCCCTTGAGAACTGACACTACATTCCACTCGGCTAAACCAGAAGAGGGGAGTCAACAAACGTACCATGCGAGAGGAAAAGGCGATAGGACGATACCAAGACAATATGCAGAGAGAAATGGATAAAACAGGGTATTTATTCCATTAGTTATTCACAATATTAGTTATATTGCTAAAAAAAAAGTTATCGAACTTTTATAACATTGAATAAAGGGTTTGGTTGTGGTGTTTCATCAATATTTCAATTATATAAGACAGTTTTATTGATGGAGGAAACCGGAATACCTGGAGAAAACCACCGACCTGCCGCAAGTCACTGACAAACTTTATCACAACTTTAGTGGTTTCACCTACATGTAGATCATCAACTCGATGAAAAGTAGGTCATGCACCCAGATAGAAACAACACACACAAAAAGAAAAATACATATGCATAATAAAAACGTAGCTATCTAACTTGGTATGCACAACATGTTTCTGGAATAACCATTATATTTCTCACTTACCAGTTCCAATTTTTAGCGATGTGAGATTTTCTTATCTTGCAATAGTGCAAGACAAAAAAATCACATGAGTTGATAGTGGCGTTAAACACCAAAAATCAAATCAATCAAATCCCGTAAAGTTTCAATTATAGCAAGTTATGATGCATTTGAAAATTTTGTTGAGGAAAGAACTGTCCAATTATATTATTGTTCATCAAAAGAATTTGAATGTTGTCCCTGAAAATAAGATGACTCAAGTAGAATGTATTTGTATATTCAACAGATATATCATGTTTGGGAGGGGTATTTGCGAAAAATACCAGTCGAGAGACGAACAATTTCCCGAGCCGAGTCATTTTATTTTCAGAGTTCCCACTCTTTTCCAAATATGAAATTCCAGGGTTTTTCCATGACTTCTTTTTTCAGTTTTCAAGGATATATATATGAGAAGTTATGTGGTACCACTGTGCTATAATGAACTATAGTACAGCAAATTACCCTGCTCTCCTCGTGTTTTCTTCAAGTAGTGCTTCAGGAACATGTTTTGTGTATGTTATTTACAAATTAAAATTTTATGATAGTGCTTTTGACTGTATTTGTGTAAATAATACATTTTGTTTGTCGTTTTTAGGACCTGACATGATGTATCTGTTAAATTCTACCGATGTTACACAAAACGCACAACTGATAACGTTTTACAAATTTTGTTACAAGGGTCTCGGTGAAGGGTAAAAACGGCAAATACGATTTTGCAATAAAACGCACAAC
Organism: Gigantidas platifrons; assembly: GCA_002080005.1. Lineage (NCBI taxonomy): Eukaryota > Metazoa > Mollusca > Bivalvia > Mytilida > Modiolidae > Gigantidas > Gigantidas platifrons. The sequence continues at coordinate 23,211 of MJUT01018003.1, read as the reverse complement.
CGATAACGTTTTACAAATTGTGTTACAAACGTCTCGGTGAAGGATAAAAACGACAAATACGATTTTGCAAATACCATGAAAAAAAAAAAATCTTATGCAAATACACCTACATGAAGTAAAAATTCTGCAAATTCACAATGCAAGGTAAAAAAAAAAACCCAACTGAATTTGTAAAAAAAAAAATATCACGGCTATTAACCAATCAGAACCCAGCATTCTTGGGGTTATTAGATGCACTAAATGTGTATTGTGACAAATTCTTTGATATTACATATCGCCTTAAAATTATTATTTACTATTATTATAATATTAATTAATATAAAAATCCGCAACTTCATCAGATAGAAAATCGCAATCGCGCGTTATTAAGCTGATTATTGATCATTATTAATATATTAATTTTGTTCAATGCAGATATTATTTTACTTTTGTTTCAAAAATAAAAGTAATATAATCAATACATGTATACGCACGGATCAATTCAAATAATGACATAAGGAAGTTGATTATGCAAAGACAATAAACTATTTCACATTTCCGGCCCGGATTTCCTGTTACACAGGAAGGTGATGACACTTTTATGGCCTTTAAAATCTGACAATACCCCCATCAGATGTATAAAAATAACGAGCAATTGTATCCATATCATTCTGTTATCAAACCTTACAACAATTCACAATGCTGAAATACGAGAAAGTTGACCACGAGAAGTTAAAGGTGATCGATTTGTACAACCAGGGACACAAGCCATACGCAATACGTAGAAAAATTGCAGAAGAAAACTACACCATCTCCGAGGTATATATCATCAAGCAGTATATTACGGGCCTGTTTAACCCAGCACACCAGCAAGTCAACGTTCCGCGTCCCATATTGTTTCAAACCAGGAAGTCGACACCGTAAAGCAGGTTTTCGGAAAAACCCATAATTCATCAGCTACAGATATCTTGAGAACCCAATACAAATGGGTGCAACATCTCCTTGTCAACCGCAAGACGAGTAATCGACGTCGCCGGTTTTGTCGCAACCAAACCGAGATACTACCAACTTATAAGGGAACCAAACAAAGAAGCCAGAGTCGCGTTCTGCAAAGCGTTGATCGACATTGACGAGCAATTTGAAGATGTTGTCTTCACAGACGAGTCGTTCATACTTCATTACCCGTTGCTTATCGGCAAACGGACGCCATGCCTCCAAACCAATGCAGACCAAAGCACCCACTGAAGGTCCATTTGTGGGGAGGAATCAGCAAGAGGGGACCCACTCAGCTGTTTGTCTTCAATGGCATTATGGAATCCGAATTTTATACCAACGAGATCTTGAAGAACACGCTGAAGCCGTTCCCAGAGAACGTTTATCTAGATGGTCACCGTTTACAAAGGATAATGACCCCAAACACACGTCTATCATGGTAAAAAACTATATGGCCGCAAGCATCAACTGGTGGAAATTGCCGTCCGAATCTCCGGATATCGAGATGGCTTAGCGCGATCGGAAGCGAGAGGTGGCTAAGCAAATCCCCACGACACTGGACCAGCTTGAGATGTACTGCCAGCAATACTGGGACATGGGCATGACTTCAGAGAAATGTACCCAGTAAATCGATCACCTATACAAGGTTGTACCACTTGTCATAACAGTGGCAGGGAAAGCAAGGTAGATCTCCCGGGAAATCTGTACCGAAGGATGACCATTCCATTGGCTTGGGCATATGTCACTACGAGAACCTTGTACACACTTCAGAATATCGGCTAAAGTTGGGGAAGCTGTTCGGAAAACAGAAGATATTTAACTGACCAGTTCTTTTAAGGATTACCAAAACCAGCCCTTTTAAGGGCTACAAAGCCGTTCAAAAAGAAACTAAAAGTGTTGATATGCATTTCCGGTACTAGTTGCATTAGTAATGTCCACTGAATATATAGTTGTCAGTTGCCAATAAAACAATACACTAATGTAGCAGTACATGTATTTGCCTCGACTATTCTTGTTATAACATTTTTATTTCATTAGAAAATACAGCATGATATATATCGGTGCCTAACACAATGGTACAAGTTTCTGTGTGATAATTCATCATGGAAGAAGAGCTTAATGATATTTTTTTTTTACATATATCAATACTATGTATCAATGTAATAATATATTGTGATCGTTGACGTTGTGAAGATTTTGCACCTTGCTATGATGACCTTGACTGGAAATAAAATTCTTATGTCTTATTCTCTTATTGACTCTTAAGAATTGATATTCTGCTCATACATTAGAAAATAAGAGATTATTACATGACATTTTCCATATCGGTCCTGGTATTAGCCCGAGACTCGCATATCAAGCCCCACAACGAAGCTGGAGGGCTGATATGGGTCGAGGGTTGATACCAGGGACGATATGGAAAATTGCATGTCATAATCTTTTTATCACATATTTTACATTGACCTTTTCCAAGCATTGACTTTTATATTGCAAGAAATATCTGCGAACTGACAAATTACGAAAATAAAGCCATAAGAGAGTTGCCTTTGTTCAACTTGCAAAGATGTTTGTTTCAAGTCTTGATTTAAAAAATATACCAAACAATGTCGATCTGTACAATGACATTAGAAATTGTTTGTAAAATCTCCACACGACGTTGACATGAATGAAAATTCCTATTCAACGCGACGTATACATTTGAGCAAATTATTCCGTTTCTAGTTATTTAAACTTTATTACAATGTGTTGAAATGTGTTAATTTGATTGAAATACGATTTTATACATATTTTTATGCATCATCTTTCCTTGTACTTTTGAGACCACTGCGCAGATATCGGACGTTGAATTCGGGGGCAAATATGGATATTTACCCCGTCTTTGTCCTGAGGGCAAATACCCAACACTGACTCCGCTATTATTGGACATGCAAAAACGAACATATTGCAACAAAATATGTGATAACAGAACTTATTAACCTGCAACAATATCATGTGACAAATTGTCTTTGCTTTATGTGTGCATTCCAAAGTGTTTTTGTGAAATTTCTGATTTTTGTGAATTAAAATATAATTGCAATGTAATTAATTACTTTTCTCCTTTCTGCTTTCTTACGGAAACGTAACATTTCTTCAAAAAACGTGACCAAATCTGCTACTGTCATGTGTTCCATTTCATGAAAATCTACAGATTTTTCAGTACAGTAAGCCTTCACAATGTTCTAGGCAGTTTTCATAACATTCTTGGAGTCTCTATTTTGAAGAATTTCTGGCAAATCACGGTCTCCGACTTCTGGAAACCTTTCCATGTTCTCGTCTGAATCACCGAAATGTTTTAAAACCGGTTTCGGACATTTCTGGTGCTGGAAGTGGTAGTGTACCCGAACTGGCTGAGCTGGTGTGCGCTGCAATATAATTTCCCATGGCCAGCTTCTCCTGGTCACTGACTCCCTGGTATACAGGATTGGATGATGATTTTTAGTGTTTAACGCCACTTTCAACAATATTTCAGCTATATCATGGCGACCAGTTTTAGTGGTGGAGGAAGCCGGAGAGAATCACCGACCATGAGGAAGCAACTGGTAAACTTTATCACTTGCGGCTGCGAGTCGAGTGCACCCTTTTTTGTAATTTACAAAGCCGGGCGCGAACTCACGGCGTATTGGTAGTAGGCTTGTATGAGTTGTTAGATCCAGCGACCTAACTCATTGAGCCATCCAGGCCCTTTGTAGGATTGGAAATGTTCAACAATATTTCAGCTATATCATGGCGACCAGTTTTAGTGGTGGAGGAAGCCGGAGAGAATCACCGACCATGAGCAAGCAACTGGTAAACTTTATCACTTGCGGCTGCGAGTCGAGTGCACCCTTTTTGTAATTTACAAAGCCGGGCGCGAACCCACGGCGTATTGGTGGTTGGCTTGTATAAGTTGTTAGATCCAGCGACCTAACTCATTGAGCCACTCATTGTAGGATTGGAAATGTGACAATTAACATTAATGTTTCAAAGTGAACTGACACTGTGATAATACTGCCAAAATTATTGTTATTGTTATGAATTTCAATATTAACAAGTTGTTTTAAACTATATTATTGGTTTTATTTTTTCCATCCACTAAAAAAAAATAATAAAAACAGTTCAAGGCAACCAACAGGCACAGATAAATTTGATAGTCATTTACAGAGGGTTAGAGAATGTATGCTTGGAAATTTAATCGCCGGGATAAATTCGTTATACAGTCAGTTACCGGGGGATACGGGAATATATGGAGTGCCAGAAAAAAAATCGTATTTTTCGGCTGACGCCTTGCCCGATACGAAATTTTTACAGACACTCCATATATTTATGTAACTGACTACGGCTGTAAACCAGAAATAGAATAAAAATAAATAAAAAATAGCTATCATTTTTTTACAAAACTATTGAAAAACGCCGATACAACGTGATATGTGCTGTTAAAGCAACTTGCAAAATTTACAAAAAACACACAAGAACAGTAAAAAGGTTGTACAAGTGTGCAAATAACCTCTTTTTTAATTATCACTCATCAAATGCTAATATAGTATCAATTTCGAAAAGAATTAGCAATACATCTAATCAAATTAAATTAAAAAAACCATAATACAATGATTTGATCTTGGGCCGATTTGACCTGCTTCCGTCCAACGGTATGTTTACAGCGTAGACAGAACGACAATGTTATTTTCAGTCAATCGTGAATGGCACAGGGTAAAATATCTCTGTCACATTTTCATAGTTACAACACTTATTAGGGGTGTAATTTATTGTTCTGCAGTATGATAGAAGTTATTAGGATTCAATGTTCTTGATTACTACCACATGCAACGATTATAATTTAACAGAAAGGACAAATCCAAGGTATAAATTAAGGTTTAACGAACATTAAAAACCGTTTTTGTCAGTGTTTGTCTGTAATATAAGTACCGTAATCTACACAAAGTGAACTGCATAAAATTACGGTCTTCACTTGAAATCCAAGTTAACTTGACATTTGCATGATAACAAGTTTTATCTCACAATGAATAAAAAAGGATTTAATTCGTGGTAAAAGTCACATTCTATATGTGAATAATGTTCGAAAGACTGGATTGTGTCATTTCGATGATAAATGTTTTTGGAAAAATTCAATAAACAGGCCTGTCCATACGTTCCATCAGCACAAGCTAAATCCCTGTTTTACAACAGATCTCTTACCCAGGGTTAATAAGAGATTAATTAGTACACATATTCCCATTTCAAAAATATCACTAAAATAATACATTTCTCTGACGTCACACTATTGTTTTAACAGTGGATTATTTTTAAGAATCTACAGTTTATTCTTTTGTTCTTGAATATATGAACTTTAACCTTTTACTGTTTTAGGCTTAAAAACGTAATATACATATTTTGACACTTTCGGGTATCGAACCGCGGTTGGGCTATTCAAAGTCTACTTTGACTTTCAAAACTTCCATCTAGCCACTCGGCGACGGTGACCGCACTACTAGACTCTATTATTAGTCTATATGACTTGATAGTAAGCTTTGTTAAAAATATATCAACAATTTGTTTAAAAAAGCTCTTGATCAATATATACAAGACACGGTACAATGTTTTCATATATGCCATAATTTATCTTCAGAACTGACGAGTATTCTCGCAATACAAAAACAAACAACGAACCGACCGCAACTTAACAGACAGACCACATTGTAGATATCAAATATAGATATTTGATAAATCATCTGATTTAACTTCTAGCACAGGATTATTTAACATCTCATTGTCATGTGTGGTTAACTTCTCTTTTAAAATTTCTTCTCTATCTTCTAGTAAGCCATCATGATCTCCTTCTATTCCAATTTCTTCTGCTGATTCACAAAGTCTTACTAAGTCAAGTTTTCTTTGATGTGCAATTGCAACAGCCATTGCCCTTGAATACTGTTGTAACACTAACATAATTTGAAAAAAAAAGTTTGTAGCCATTGCTTACTTGCTGTGCAATTAAAAATTATTTGCTGCAACGATACAATTTCTCTATATACAACATGTGTTAGTTAAGATAAGAACTGCAGAGTTTGTTCCGGAGTCACGTGATAAAAACATTTGTGTTTAAACAGAGATAATATTTCCGGAGTAGAACTATTAATACGCCTCAAATGTATAAGATTTGAACATGCATGGGAATGTGAAGAGAGTCACACTAAGGATTTTCTTCTTGATCATAGGGTTGGACATCTGTTACTCAGTATCCATACCTTACCCAAGAGTCAATGTTTCAAAATTACTGTTTAAAATAGTTTCATTTGATGATTCATATATTTTTAATGCATTCAAGTTTGAATTTTACAGCATTTGATGTAAAGATATGCTAATATAGAAATAAAGCATACTGGATGTTACCTACTTTTCAATTATTAATTGACCAGTACAAATGTCAATAAAGTGTACATTGAAATTGCTAACTTTGTTTCATTTTTATAAACGATTAAAGATTTTACTAGAATGCTAAAAAATGATTTTGTCTGTTTATTGATTTATGAGTTTTGAATTTCCCTTTGGAAGATTGCTCTGTGTTCGGTAATTTTGTTATTACCCTTATTGATCACTCTGTGGTGTTTCCTGTACTCTGTTATAGCGTCGTCTTTTAGTGTCATCATGAACAACTTTGATCATGTCAAATGTGTGAAGAGATCGCCAGTTTGGTCCTACTGTTATTATTTTAGATTTCTTATTAAAGGTTTTAATATAAACAAAAGTTATTAAGCTATTATCTATTTTATATATTGAAGCCACGTTTGTTCTATCAAATGTATTGTTAAAAAGTACCGTGTCGTTTAGAAAATATAGGTATGGTTATCGTATCATTTCATTCTTAATGGTATCCAACCCTAGTTCAACTTGATCATGATCTGTAAACCGTGTAATCTACTTACAAAACTGATGAAGTTCATCTATCAATAGTTATTCTGTCTTTTCCTCTGTTTTCTTCTCTTTAGCCTTCTGGTGAATGTTCTGAAGGTCTTTCAGAGTGATGAAATAAGGTTGTTGTTTTTTTTTAATATATTTTACTTTTACGCCTAGCCGGAGCATAGTTTCCACTTCCCTTTTCTGTGCTTCACCTAATCTGCGTTGCTCTGGGTGGTGCTTAAATACAATTCTGCAAAAATTATGTTACTAGTAAATGACAAAACATGAAATAGATTTACAAGTAAATGGTGTAATATGAATTCTAGACTTTCCTACTTGCACAAATGCAGTATCAATAGTTTGTGATATATCGTAACAAGGGGCCAAAAACATATTACATGTATGTATGAATTTATTTTAATTAATGTAATGTGCAAATATAACGTCTAATCTGAAATTACCATTATAGTAACAATCAAAGGACTATGCATTTTCAAAGCATGATGCAATTTAATACATGTATTTCCATTTGTGAAAACGTCGCTTCACATTTCGTTAGATCTGATGATCCTCGCCTGTCAACTCGACGTGATCCGGCTCTTCGGATCAAGTTACTGTAGTAATAATATATATTTAATTTATTTGATCCAGATGAACTATTTAAACAAAAGCAGATGTTTTTGTTTCTGGATTGGCCAAGTCATATAAGAATTGGTCAGCCATATAACAGGAAAACACCCCCTCTTCATAATTCATATACTTGAATACAGTTTCAATATTTTCACTTATATCATTTGTGATTGAAAGATATTAGTAGACCAAACTGTCAATCTTCTGACTTTGTTTGGATTTAAAAATAGGTGGGTTTTTTTACAAACCTCTACAATTACACGTTCTTTAAAAGATGGTACAGACCTTAATTATAATATAATGATTTTCACTAAAACCTTAGGATTCAATCCATTTATTTCTATTTTTATTTGTGGACACAGTCACACTATTACTATATTATTGTCGATTTTTCATGCACGCATGTGGAAAGAAAAAGATTGACTTGTATACCGGTATTATATCCAATAGGTATACTTTATTTAAATTTTAAACCAATGTATTATGGATATAAATGGACAGTTCAGGTTGTGTGTATACTTATATATGTGGAGGCCATTGGCCAATGTACACATATGAAAGATACTTACTAACTTCATGATTATGATCTGTTTTCAAGGTTTTAACAACCAGCTTAGTCTTCTCTTTGTTGACTGTTAGAAAGAGTCTTACCTGGCATTTTTGTTTAAAAGAACTGAAAAAATGAAATTAATTGGTGAATAATAAACTAGATACCTTTGCATTTTCTTGACAGAAAAATGGGTTAAATTTAAACTTTGTCTGAACAATAATACATGTATAAACTTCAATTTGACAGTACCTGGTATGTAAAAAAAATAAATGCATTTAAGTGATAAAGAAGATGAACCAAGAAACTCATTCCAATTATAGCAGACCCACTGTTAGTTTACCCATGTTTCAATTGGTATTGTGTTACGAGTTTAAAAAACTGCAATTGGAACTGATCTATTGAAGGAATACAATTGCCTTTGTTTACAGGTGAATCCTATTGTTGGACATTTAAACTTCTTATTGTATGACTGGAAGAAAGAAGTCAATCACCCATTGATTAAAACTCCCCAGAAAAAAATATTCAACTCGTTTTATATCGGTCATTTTAAAAAAAAATGTCGTCATATCTACTCATTAAATTTTGGGTTTCCAAAATAGTAATCCAATGTTTTAAACAACTTTATTGATACCTTCTATCATTTTTGTGCATTGAACCAGCAATTTGCAAAAAACAAATCAATCAATATTTGAAATATATATATATACATATAGGTCATCAAGTGCCTTATCAAAATTTTGGAAAACAATCAGACATTTTAATATTTTTTTATCAAACACTGCAGAACTTTCAAAAAAGAAGAAACAATTACTAGCTTTGGTAGCAAAAATTTTAGTTTTTATGAAAAATAAAAAAAATTAAACGATGCTAAATTCTATTTCACATTCTGAATGGTTTCAAATCGAATATCAATGTTCACTATGTACTACAAGATTTTAATTAAGCAAATTGATAGTCCTTAAGAACTAACTTATATTAAAAGAGATTGAGCCATATAATTTGGATATTGCGGTAATTGTTGGATTTCTCAAAATATGTTGGTAACATGAGGGACATAAAAGTAACAGAAAAGACATTTTGACAAAAAATACCTATATGATTCGAAGGAACTTGCAAATAATAACACATAAAACATCTAATTATTAAATTATTAAGAACATCATCTGAAACTCAGATTTTTAACAAGAAAAAATATACTTAAATTGGAATTCACTTTTTAAGGGTAACACAAAGGACATGACAATAACAGCAAGGGGCAATTCAATTCAAATACATTCTCAAAATTGTAAATGATAAATGAGCAACTGACCAAAACTTTTAAAATTACACTCTTCTTTCATCAGTAGATACAGTTCTGAGGGAAAATTCAGCTCAAATGGGCTAAGTATTTTCAAATGATTCAGAGATGAAGTATTTTCAGTGACGTTGGTCAAGAAATTTTAAAAAGAAAGATTTAAAAAAAAAAGGTCTTACATTAAACTAAGTTTGGTTTTCAAAATCCAAAATTATTTTCAACCGCATCAACACAAGGATTGTACCATCAACATTTACTTCAGATTAAACATACTGTTTCAAAAAATAAAATCTAGAGGTATATTCTCTGTTGTATCCTATGATAAACTAAGTTAAGTGTGTCTTTGGGGATCACAAATTCCAAGCTTGGTTCAAAATGGGCAAGAAGACCAAATATATTTTTGTGAATTTTGACAGATGATGGATGCAAAGAAATGACCCAAATTTACACAATCCATATGACCCATAAAAATCGCTTTTGCAGTATAGATGACCATTATAATATCTTGTTTCTCTCCTGTGAAAAACAGTATCTAAAAGCAAACCCTTTTACATTGGAATTTTATATTATTTCTTGATGGCATTAACTAAGTCTTTCATCAATGATATTTTTTTCATTTTCTATTAGCTCTCTCCTTTCTGCTTGAACTAGTAGTGTAATAATCTGCATCATCTTTGTCAATGTCCCCTATANTTACGCGAGACCTCTTCAGGTTAATAATTGTAACCTTCGGAACAATTTTCAGACTTAAATAATTTGCAACTTCTTCAATACAGAATATCACCAATATTATAGAAATAAAGCGATTTTTGACGATAACTATCTACAGGACGGGCATATGTGCATTCACTTTTTTTTTCTTTATGGTTTTTGGAGTTTCCAAATCCAAAACATAGACTTGAACATTGGAGCTATACTGTGATTAATTATTACGAAACTCCTCTTTCATTGCTGAACAGAATTTAACCAAACTTGTAAGGATAACTTGTACAAGACATTTGATAAGATGCACTTTTATTGTTTCAAAAACAACTTTTCCGTCATAAAGGCCTCCATCTCGCCACGGGGCTTTGCAGGAATCACCTATTTTAAATGTAACATCATGACCATCTTCTCCTTCCTCATTTTCCAGTTTACTCTGCTGAAGAGGATCAGAATAAACACCATCTTCCGTAAACTGAACAACAAACCAGCCTAGAAAACAAATGACATAATTCGATCATCTTTCTTTGCATTTCTTAGAACTCCTAGCCTTCTGTAACATATGCTTTACACAGTTTCAGTAAGTCATGTTTTATAAAACCATTGAAAAATACCTTGCCCTGGTCAAATATACATGATTTTAATTTTAAGCGAGTACTTTGCTTGTCCTCTGATTTATCTTTTTATTTATACACTAAGTAGACACGTAATATTTACATTGATAATTTCCAGATATTAATACCATGCTACAGTAACTGCTGATAAGACTGTCTGTTGATTTGTTTATCTAAAAGATTAAACCGGTGTGTGCAAGGCATTTTGATAATATGTTAGGATACACTTTTCTGGCTCCCTTATGAATAATGTTTCTTTCATCAACCAAATAGAAGTAAACAAACATACGTTATGGCAGCAAATGAACAAGTAATTTGAAATATCCTTTTATAATGACCGAATTGTAGTATTCATCAGTTAAAACATTCTACTAAAGTAAACATTGATTTTTTGCAAACCAACATAAGAATGCCAAAATATTCCAGGATAATTTCTAATGAATCTAAAAGCAATTAAAATCAATTATATAAGCTAAAACATCAATACTGTAATCATATATCACAGTAAAATTACATTTCAACCACACTAACTATTAGATGTCTGTCTGTATGAATGATTACTTGTATATCATAAAATAGTTTTAAAAAAAATTTCAAGAGCTCTTTTGAAAATTGAATTAGACAGTAGTAACATGATTTTGAAAACTGAGGAATACCTTAAGGGTTTCAAAATACCATTATGATAATATGCTAAATCCTATTGAAATAATTCAATACTGTCTGTAAATCTCAAAAAGAAAATTATTATAAAATCAAAGTACAAAATATAAAACAGTCAAATGTTTATGCAGGAATATAATGCCTACAGTTCTAATACAATTTATAGAAGAACCCCTAAACTAATCATGCAATGGGGGGATACTTGGTTAGTAAAATTTTATCCTAACAAAACTGAGATAATGATATTCAATATTAGAAACCAACAAGATGAACTCAGCTTTGATTTCGACGGAATTTGATTTCGACGGAATCGTCCTTAATTCTGTTAATAAGCACAAACATTTAGGCATAATTTTCAGTAATGATTGTAAATGGACAAAACATATAGACAGCCTAATTCAGAGAACTTCAAAGCAAATTAATGTCTTGAGGAAACTTAAATTTAGATTAAAGAGGGAATATCTGGAAACTATTTATTTTACTTTCATTAGACCAATTTTGGAATATTCATCTGAGGTATGAGATAACTGCGGGCAGGTCAATTCTGATAGACTAGAAAAACTACAATTGGAAGCGGCTCGTATTGTTACAGGGCTAACATGCTACACAAGTTTGGATTCAATATACAGGGAGACGGGTTGGGAGAAACTTAGCACTAGGCGAGAGGTTAAAAAATGATGTATGTTTTATAAATTAAACGTTGGTAATTCTCCTGAGTTTTTATGTGATTTGATTCCTCCCAGTGTTGGAGAAACTAATAACTATAATTTACGAAATAGCCATAATATTAGTCAAACTATAAACAGATTATCGATATCCCAACAGTCATTTTTTCCGTCGACGACCAAGTTATGGAATTTATTGGACCTGAGAATATGTCAACTTTCAAAAACAAATTGAAACAACACTACTTTAAAAATGCTAAACCCCCCTCCTATTATAATATTGGCAACATATATTCAAATATACTGCATTCTAGAATGAGGAATAATTGTAGTGCATTACGTAACGATCTATTTCATGCTAATCTGATTCATAACCCATCTTGTTCTTGTGGATATTCCACTGAGAATGCTGAACATTTTTTATTGTACTGCAAGAGGTTTGATGCACAAAGAAATATTTTGTACCGTTCTTTATTAGCTGCGAATATACACATTGACTTAAACACTTTGCTGTTTGGAAGTCGAATTTATGATATTGACACAAATAGGCATGTATTCATTACTGTACATACATATATTAAGGAAACATGTCGCTTTTCTTTCCGCTGATTATTGTAAATATAATCAGGTGACAATTGGTTTGTGGCTGACCTGATGTGACTTAGTAATTGTTGCAATACACACGTGTGAGCACTTTATGTGAAAATTCTTATTGAATAAATAATGATATTACTATATATTTTGAAACTAAATTTTAAAAGATCATACCTTTATCGAATTAATAATCCCACTACGAAACATTGATGATTGTATAACAATTATTGATTTTTTTCATTTTAGGTGTGTTCTATATACTAGTCCAATTATTGTAAAGATCTGGTCGACTTGTCATTTGGCAAATATCAAATTGTGTGACACTCGTATATTTCTTGTTGTTGTTTTTTGGTTTTTTTTCTGATTATTAAGAAAGACTGGAGCTTTTATGTATTTATGTTCAACTGTATCTGTATATTGTTTATATAAAGGAGAAGTTGAAAAACTTGTATCTGATCCTATTGTCATGTTTTTGGACAATAAAATATGTTTAAACTAATCATGCAATCTAATTAAACGAGTCATTTAATGTCACCACTGTTATTTTCTTAGTCTCATTCTTGATCAGAATCGGCTTGTTCCTCTTCAGCATCGGTGTCAGCTAGTTTGCCATCTACATTACAGCTTCAGGGCAATGATTTGTCATAATCGTGGTATTCAGATGGGATGATACCACTTCTGCATAAGCTGACAAGGTCTTTCTTTTTGGCTGCTGATATCTGCTGTCTCGATGTGTATTTCCTTGTCAGTTCTTGTGGTTCGGTAGTGCGTCTTCGTTTGGCTGTACCAGCTACTTTGAGAACTCTGAATTCATCTTCGAAATTGTACTTAAACATGATACAGTCCGGATTTTCACAATCCATATGACCCATAAAAAAATCGCTTTTGCAATATAGATGACCATTATAATCTCTTTTTTGAAAAGCAGTATCTAAAAACAAACCCTTTTACATTGGACTTTTATATCATTGTATACATTAACTAGCAATTGTTTCTTGATGGCATTAACTAAGTTTCATTTGAGGTCAAGTTCGTACAATGCTATTTCTCTATCAAAAGGCTAATTAAGCCTGTTCAAAGTCAGGATATCCAAGTCTCATGTTATTGTCTTCTGTGTCTATATATTTGTTATGCATTACCTCCAAGATACAGAACTTGTTCAAATCCTACTGATGTTTTATTTTAATCAATGTCACACAATACATGTACATTACATCTTAAAAACGTAAATAAATGTAATACTGTGAATTCATTTAATTTCGTTGGTACCAATTTTCGTGGATTTAGAAAAAAGACATTTCGTGGGATAGCTAAATTCGTGGATTGCCGATTACAAAAAATAAAAATAAAGGTTTTGAAAAACCTAATATCGTGGATTTTCACTTCAAATTCGTAGATTTTGCGTCTTGCGATTCTACGGTAAAGTGTTCATTTTAAGTAAATTTACAAGTACGCCAAACAAATATGGATCATTGTTGTACATTATCAGCTTGTTACAATTTTGATAATTATTTGATTGTATAAATTTGTTTTCAATTAATATTTCACAAAAAGGGTATGGATTTGGCTATAAAACTTCACACTAGGAGTCAAAACTTAAATTATAATTCTTTGTACTCTACGGGAACATGCCATGCCATAAATGATACATAAAAAAAGTTGCATTAAACTGTAAAGAAAAAAGGTGTGATAATTTGGAGGAGGGTCTTAACACACGGTTAGAGTTTTCATTCATGGGCGCCGCCATGTTTGTTTACATTTCGCCAGTCATCGTGGTGTATTAAAATAACCACTTTCATCTAACATCCTTAAATATTAAACGTATTTTTAAAGACTGCACACGGTTTGATAAATGTTACTATAATTTTAACATCTACTATTGATCTTCAAACAACTTCTGATGGACCTTGAAAAAACGTATCCCGCTTCTTCCTACACGGGAAGTATGTTTTGCAACAGTTATCAGCAGTTTTGTCTACAGTCCTGTCCATACGTTCTATCAGCACAAGGTAAATCACACTTCGGTTGTCTAGATTTCCATCTTTGACTGTATGGACATCAATTGATATGATAAATCTAGTACACTTACGTTGTTGACAATATGGGCCCATCCAACCTTTTCTATATTAGTGGATGTAGTCGAGTGGTCTAGGGCGCTGGACGTAAGGCTAGGCGAATGGTGCTGCAGTGTATCAATGTTGTGAGTTAAAATCCCGTCGAGGGAAGAACAAAAAAAAATTGACAGCTTCAAAAATATAATTCTAACACTGGTTTAATTTTCAGACGTATAACCGTCTGAAAAAGTACCCAACGTATCAACCTACCGGATGTCGGATCGGAAAGAAGTGTTAACGATTCTGTGCAAACAAACAAAAATGATAAATAAACGTCTAAAATGCAGTACAACATAAAAAGAAAGATGTTAATATATATCAAAAATAACTAAGTCTACAAAAAGACTATAATTATAATCAACCTGACCGATATTTCGCTTGACCGACAAGGTTCATCAGCGTCTGTAATCTAATCTGAAAGATGATCTGAGGATCAGATTGTCGTAAAAATCATAATCTTGAACTTTATATTATAAATATACAACAGATTAAAAAAAAACAAGGGGTGAGGGGCATATATACTCCATAGGGTATCGGAAATACTGAATTCACTGAAATGCAGATTCCAATTACGTTTAATTTGTTTATCTGTTTTTATCATGTTTATGAATCGAAATATCTAAGATTTCTTTCCAATGTTCTCCCATAATTATACCAGATGGTTAAATACAAGGACCTACAGCATGAAGATATTAATTTTAATGCTGTATATAGGTAATATTACCATAGTTTAAATGCGTTGTTAAAATACTAGTTCTCAGGTGATATCCGCTATATCTACATGTATATACGTTTAACATCATGTTCAAGTAGAACAACTTTCTTGCAGGTAGCATTATTAAGGGAGGAACATGGACGGTATATTGAGCAACAGAGAGAGCTGACGAAAGTTGATGACTGATCACTGGGATTAGGTAATCATACAAGAATTGCTCACCGTGCACTGATCAACGCAGTCAATTAATCAAACATAACAGTAATAAATAAATATTATTTTACAATAAATTCTAATACGAATGTGATTAATGATTAACACATTCTTGAGAATAAATTTTATTTACAATAAATTATAATACGAATGTGAAAAATAATTAACACATTGTTTCAGATGTATCGGAGATCAACAAGGAAACGAACTCCATCGGCTCGGTTAAGCCAGTAGGTTGCATCAGCGGCAAAATTCACCAGACAAAATACATTGAAGTATTTGGTGTCTGTATGCTATCACAATTTCTTTGGATGGATAAATTCAAGACTGTCTCCAATTATGTACTTTTCTGCAAACTTGAGAAAAAAACAATTAACTAAAATGTAGGAAATTGTTCATATTAAAAATATATGCCTTATTATGTGATTTATTTTCATGGCTGGATTTGACTTGAGAATATTGTTTGTTAGCCTCCTTAAGGAATTCACACTATAGCAGGGGATGCCTATATAAAAATTGCTATTAAGACATGTTTTCCCCTCAAATTAAGAAAGTGTACATTGCAATGAAACGTATATCTTATATTCATGTGTACTGCATAATCAATGTGTTTATTTTGAGGTGATTTATAATCTATGATTATTATTCCAACAAAACAATTCTGAAAATATTATTCTTTGTGTTGCATTAGAAATGACTAGATTGTATGCTAACCAAATGTAAATATCAAGTTCAATTTATATTTATTAAAAAAAACCCTTGGTTGAGCCTCATGTTCTAAAATTTACAATCTTAGGTTTACAAATGAGCCATTGTAAAAATGTACTGTAAGATAATAATTTTTAAGAAAACAATGCCTGCTTCTTTGTTCTTTTTTTTTCATTAATGTGTTTGCACCTGTGATATTTCCAGAACAAAGAAATTGCATTCAAGACAAAAATCATTTTCAATGTCATGATTCCAGTAGAAATATAAAAATATGATGGTTATCTCCTATAAATCTGGAGGATATGTCTTTCAGACTTTTTTTTATCTGGAGCCTGTGAGCTATGAGTGACAAAGGTTAATATAGGCTTTTAGATTGAACATATGATTTTTTCGAAGGCAAAAGATACTAACCATTAAACAGAAAACACCACAGGAGTCACTGTCCTGTTGCTCAGAATGTTTCAAGGTTGAAAGTCTCCACAGATTTAATTGTTTATCACCTTTCAATTTCAAGAAGGTACTGAAAAATAAGAATAGTTTGTTAAGTAAATATATTAAATGAAGCATTTTTATTCTGCAACAATGTTTGCCATTAATGATAGAAAAAAAATTCAAACGTGTTCGTTTTTTACAGTAGTCAATATATTTTAGTTTGTATTTATTTTGTTTACTAAGACATTGCAAGGTAGTAAAAGTTAGCATACATCATGTAATTCTGGTAATTCATGTAACTAAGTCAGGGAATGAGAATATGCTGTTTGCCATGATATATATAGCTTAAACATGTCTATATTTTTTCCATATTCACGACAATTGTAATAATGTCAGTAGTGATTAAACCTTGGTATGAGGACAGGGTGGTGCCCATCAACCTGGTGCAGTAACTTCAGGGTGGTGCACTGTCCTCATATCACCCTGGCACCAACCCATATATTCTTAAGGAGTGTAAATGTGTATGTATCTTCGGGGCGGTGTATTGTCTTCGTATCACCCGGATACCAACCCGAACATCCCGACATGGTGTAAACACTCATGATCATAGCTGAGAAATTTCTCTGGGTTGACATGTATTCCACACATCGAAAAGAAGGGGGCATTCCCCATACGAATCGAGTTTTTAAATCGCTTTTAATTTCAAAATCCAAATATTGCATGCTTTTTGAGTTCTTTCATGTTCACAAACACCCTTTCTTGTCCATTCTCATGATATATCTAAAAAATACCGATAGCAGTACAAAACAAACACATGTTCAAAAGGATTGTCAACCATACCATATCTCCCTCAAGGCATAAATAATACAAGTGTGTAAATTTAACAATTTAATTGAATTAAACTTCTACTAATAGTAACAAATAAAATA
>MJUT01017989.1:522537-550454 GCA_002080005.1 Gigantidas platifrons | reverse complement strand
CATATGTCTGATTGACCTTTTCCTGCTTACAACATATGTCTGATTGCCCTTTTCCTGCTTACAACATATGTCTGATTGACCTTTTCCCGCTTACAACATATGTCTGATTGACCTTTTCCTGCTTACAACATATGTCTGATTGACCTTTTTGTATCTTGAAACTCTTCTTGTTCTGTCTTGTTATTAAATGCAAATTATAACATAATTGCAGTTTATAGAAATTATATATTACCCCTGTGTGTCCATTCAACCTGTGGATACCCCTTGTAATATGCAGCCTTTATTTGGATTTTTGAGAGGCGGAGAATTAACAATTTTAAACCAGTTAGACCTTTAATATAATGTATGTTTAAATGATCTTCAAATAATTGATTGATATGTTTTTAGACAAGACATACATATTCTACTCAATTGCAATAAGCATGTACACCGCTCGATGGTTCCTTAGTTCCTCAATCGTTGTTACATGCATGCACGTCTTGTAGGGTATTCGATGTTGTGACGCGTTAGCATAGAATGAAAACACATGCATGCGCTTCGTACGAAATTAATTATGTTGTTTAATAACATCAAATGTTAAACACACGCACGCGCCTCGAAAGTTATATATTATGTGGATAATTAACATCTAATGTTAAAATCACGTATTCGCCACTTATGATATTTAATTATATCGTGTATTACTAATGATAAAGAATATGTAATTGATTGTCTATATTTGAATTGGTGTCACTTTATATCATCTACTTTTGGATTGGTGTCAGTTTATATCATCTATTTTTGAATTGGTGTCCGTTTATATCATCTATGTTTGGAGTGGTGCCAGTCTATATCATCTATGTTTGGAGTGGTGTCAGTCTATATCATCTACTTTTGAATTGGTGTCCGTTTATATCATCTATGTTTGGAGTGGTGTCAGTCTATATCATCTATGTTTGGATTGGTGTCAGTCTATATCATCTATGTTTGGATTGGTGTCAGTGTATATCATCTATTTTTTTGATTGGTTTCAGTCTATATCATCCACTTTTGGAATGGTGTACATTTATTTCATCTACATTGGCTTGGTGTCAATTTATATCATCTACGGTTGGATTTGTGTCAGTCTGTAATCTATGTTTGGATTGTTTCAGTCTATATCATCTACTTTGGGGTGATGCCAATCTATTTCTTCCACGTTTGGATTATTGTCAGTTTATATTGCCTAAGTATACACTTGTGCCAGTTTATACAATCTTCGTTTGGAGTAGTGTCAGTTTGCATCGTCTACTTTTGGATTGATGTTAGTTTATATCATCTACGACTGAATTTGGATCAGTTTATATCGTCTACGCTTAGATTGTTGTCAGTTTATATAGTCTACGTTTAAATTGGTGTCACTTTATATAGTCTACGCTTGAATAAGTGTCAGTTTGTATCGTCTACATTGAGAGTGGTGTCAGTCAATATCATCTATGTTTTTATTGGTGTCAGTCTATATCATCTACTCTTTGGGGTGATATCATTCTATATCATATATGTTTGGATTTCATTGTTCACTTCAACTACACAAAGTAAAGTCTTACGAAATACAAATTCCTTATTGATTGTTGTCTGTCGTATTTGAATTCAAGAATCCATGCATAACTGCATTTTAAAAAAATCACGAAAATTAGAGTCAACGAATAAATATACTTTATCTTTTTAGGTAAATGTTTCCTTCCGCTCTCACTGACAAGACTTTTACTGGACTTATATATGAGTAGCACGTCGGGTGTCTTATAGGAAGCAGGAACTGCTTATCCTTTGCGATCACCTTAATCCATCCCCGGTGTTTTGGTTGGGTCCGTGTTGCTTATCGTTTTTCTTTTTTTTGTGTTGTTCTATTATGTGTTTCTACTTCCTGAGTTCCATGCTATGATGTCCGTTATGATTTTTGCATTAAAACGATGTTCTATTCGTCTTTACCTCATGTTGTTTGCAGGAGGGCGCGTGTTTTATTTACGTTATTTGAGTTTGTTTTCGTATAGTGGTGTCCAACACATATTGCATTGTGCTTTTGTTTTATATCACTTCGTCTGTCTATGTTCCAAGTTTCTCTGGATTGCCCTTTCTTGAAAGCCCCTTCGTATTCTCTAAATTTTATTCAATGTAGAATACAGGCTATTACATACAATGTGTAATAATAAGTTCATGTAATACCCACAACATAGCACAAATCTGGGTTAAGAAAAGATTGATGATACCAAAGGAATAATCATTATCCGTAAGTCGTAGAACAGACAATACAATGGCAAAAAAAGGTCAAAAGTACAAACAATGAGTAATAAAACATTGCACAGAAAACTAAAGATCAAGTAACACGAACCCACTAGAACACGGGGGTAACCTCACGTGATCCTAAAGAGTAAGCAGTACCAGCTCCGCATGTGGTACCCGTGGTTTTATTCTTGTTACGCACCCGTTGATCAATCATGAAAAAGGAAAAGATCGGATTGTAATCACGATAAACGGAACGTAGCCGTGTTCATTCGTGACAACAGATATTCCGTAATGGTTAACAAGTCATGGTGGCGACCGTAAAACTGTCAAAGTGATGACTTCAAGTTAACCACTATTAACCATTGGTTCAGTTGATTTGGTGTTAGCAGTAAACCTCTATCAAAGATAGCATGATTTGAGGCACATCAACATACAGATATATACTCCAGGAACTGCTGAAATGTTGCTACAAATAAATGGAAAGTTCACAATGGGAAATTGCAATGATCTCTTTTATCGTATGTTTTCGTTCTTAGTCGACTATCTCTGTCAATTTGGATGAGTATGCCAACGTACAAAGCAGATCTAGCTGCATCTGTGGTTAATATTCTTGATTATGAAAAGTATACAATTTTCACTTGTTTTAAATAGAATAAAAAATGCTAGTCATATTATCATGATTTGACATGTACTGGTATTAGTTTTGGATGGTTCAGACATTAAAATTGCATTATGTTGTCTTTGAAATCATGGGTCCCAAGTGGAGCCGGGAATAAACAATATTTTAAAAATTAATTTTAAGGGAAATAAATTTCGAGAAGGCTATATTGATTTTTTTGGAAAATCATTAACAAAACTTACTTATACATCCAGGTGTAAATCATGTTTCTGAACGTGTGTCATTTGGACATGGAAGTTGATTTCCTGCAATTAATAAAACAAACACATTTTTTAATCTAAAATTCAATAGGAGTGTAATATATGAATATTGAAACAGACATACATCTTTATTTTCCTAACTGAATTGTCCAATGAAGTTTATATTAATATTCGTATATTGTGCACTTTTTCACTTGCCTCGTGGGCATAATCGTATAGTAGTTGCATTTATAGCTACCTATTTAATCGGTGCCTATCAACACTAACGGTGTCAGTTCAAAGCCCGCTCATGGTCAGATGTACTCGATACAACATTATGTGATCAAGTTTGTCAGCGGCTTGCAGCAGGTCTGCAGTTTTCTCAGGTTATACCAGTTTCCTCCATCAATAAAACTGTCCACCACGATATGACTGATATATTGTTAAACATGGCGTTAAGCACCATAACCCACTTGTAAACCAGTATTTGAAATTATTATCTAATGTGTAAAACACCATATCTAAGCATGGTTTCTATAATAAAAAAAAACAGCATTTAATCCATTAGACAGAAACTATCAGCTATAAAGCATTGTGTCATAGATGTATGCGCTATAATATATAATTTAATCTTTAAATTTAGTTGTAGCTACGCTAGCAAAGTCGTCAATTTGGAAGGCTGAAACGAACCATGATACCTCAAAGATTTTAACACAAAATAGATTCAGTAAACTGTTAACGATTGTTTGTTTAAAAAACATATTAATGAATCCAATGATCGCTTCCAAATAATATTTTAGAATAAATTTTGTAATGTGCATATGATATATTGTCTATCTCATGCATTGTTAGTTGTGTAAATCGAATCACTACTCGACAACTATATTCACATGATACATACAGTTGTACCAACCATTTATAATAGATGTATAACATGTATTTACCAAAGCAGTATGCGGTTGAACACGCCCCTGTAATAGGTTGTAAATAGTACTCAAAATATCAATCACAATTCTTTATCTGGATGTCGTATGACCTGTGTTTACAATTACCATTACACTTTGCGGCATATGCAGTTCTGTTTACGATAATTCCGACTGCTGTGTACACATCGTCACCAGTAGGAATATCCTATGTAAAGAACAACCCATGTGATTGATAATAATACACATTTAATGACTGATGGCAACAACAAGTTGCTTGCTCCGCGAGATACCAACTATTGCTCAAGGCGATGCTGAGGTGGAAATGTTGGTGTCGAGGGGAACAATAAATTTGCTATTACCTGATTTGGCCCTTTGGTTTTCTTGCTTCCTATGATTTTTAGATTATTTGGTTTTCTAATCTTTGGGCTTAGATCGTACCTGATGAAGATTATTCCAGAAACGCGACGTGGCACTACATGTGACATTTATAATTGTATTATCTAGTCCATAAATGTTTGTATGTCGAACAGCATAACAGACAAAGCTCCAGGTTTTTAGGAAAAATGGAGAATTTTGAATTTCCGTTACCGTATTTCCTGCAAAGGTTTAAGAGGATATCGCGTCTGTAGTCTTTTGGACTATTCATCGGTAAATAGTGCATTGTATTTTTATATAAATGTCTTTTTCAAAGGAAAATTTATTCTTAGGTATAATGATAAGGAAAACAACCTTGGGAAGAACAACTGACTTGTTATTCGAATTTGTTCTGCAATTGATTTGATGGTTTGGTATTGTAACCATAAACATAGTGACAACCGAGACAAATGTCTTATAGCACACACTAATAGACAGCAGTATATATGTGTACACATATTAACAGCTCAAAATGAATAGGCCCATATCATGCCGTAAGCATATACAATGTAATTGGAATCTTTTGCCGAAATAATAATCAGATGATTTAATTATGAATTCGGTCATTAAACGATTTCCTATAAAAGACTCTCTTACCTTTATCTAAATAGATAGGTTTGGCTGTATTACATCTAAAACCACCAAATGGACATTCTGTTGACATTCGATCCCCAGCACCACTCGCTATACGGTACCATCCTTCCTCAAGGAAGTTATCACAGATTGGAAGCACATCCATAGCAAAGGCAACTGATCTCTGCGAGTCATCTAGAAAGTTTATTGTACCACACGGGTCGTCTAAAATTCAAAATACTATTAATGTATATGGGTTATGAGTTACTGTAATTACCATAATGATCATGACGTAGTGACTACGAATGTTGATATATTAAGGCCATCGTATGTGATAAATAGTGAAACAATAGCCAACTTTGAACTAAAATATAAATGTCAATAACATTTGTTGGAGCGTTAAAACATTGATTGGACAAAAAATACAACAAAAATACAAAATAAAATTTAAAAAAAGGAGCAAAACCAAGATGCAAACAGAAAACATATACCAACCCTCCAAAAATATTAAAAGAAAGAAAAAAACACGGAAAAAAATAACAATTCCAAAAACGAAATAACAATTATAAAAACCAAAACACAAACGAAATACTAATAATAATAATAAAAAAAACACATAAAAATAAGCAAACAAATGAATTTCAAATACAAAACAAAATAATTGCAAAACAGTTCGCTTACTTTAATTTTTTATAATAAAATGAAGCAATTTATCATAATTAGATATACAGTAGTCATTATGTACTATTTTGTTTTATTAACATATCATTAGAAGTCACCCCGGGTACAACAGTGTGTCATAAAATTAACAGAAAGACCAGTCTGCTCTTTGCCATCCAATATATGTGAATGTGTGTAAATTTTTAAATGTGAATGAACTACTTTAAATCCGAATTATGGGAAATTTAGTCACTAACTTTGAATATGCAAATGTTTATATACTATTATCATCATAAAGCATCGTCCAATGACAGCTTATCATTTATTGTTTTTAGAAATATCCAATGAGACAACTATTTGACTAATTAGATATGCGAGACCTCGTGTCAAAACAGAAGGTGTTTACATGTAACCAAGGAAGTTAGCAGTCGTATGCATGTTGCAATAAACCTTTTTGTAAATTTCATTAGTGATAATGTATAATTAGGTTTAATAATAATTTTAGTAAAATGTAAGAATCAATTAAAACTTTCTGTATATTTAGGAAAATATTGCCCCCTATACAAAGAATATGATATAATTATGTGTTTATTTTCGCCTATATTTATAAATGAAATAAATTAACAAAAACACCACTTGCATAAACAATTCAAGAGATTACATCCTTTTTTATGTTAAGTTGATTGATTGATTGATTGTAGCTTAGCATTACCTGAGAATATTTCAGCTGTATCCATAATAGAAAGAAAGCTTAAACAGTGATGGTGACCAATTCCACTTATATCAACAAAACAAACGCTCTCCGATCAAATCATTGAACATAGAAAGGACTATGACATATGGCGTTAGAAATTCAATATCATGGTTGGGACAGGCAGAATAATGTTGCGGAATTAACAGGTCAATGGGATCCAGTGATGATTTTTCAGGCAAAAAATACAGTTTTAAATGTATCACTGTGACAACAGTTATTACAATATGAAGCTTGCGACATGGATAAAAAAATAATTGAAATGCTGTTAATTTATGAAGTTCGTGTTTTTTTTTAATTTGAAAGTATATAAGTATATACATGTACATACACATACTACAAGTTACTGCTGTAAAAGTCGACATAGCAATAGTTATTAACAAACAGACACCTTTTGTAGAGGTATAAGTTTTATTATTTACTTTGTGCTTTATTTCATTTCATAATATGACCCTTTAACTT
The DNA here is from genome assembly GCA_002080005.1 of Gigantidas platifrons. Classification (NCBI taxonomy): domain Eukaryota; kingdom Metazoa; phylum Mollusca; class Bivalvia; order Mytilida; family Modiolidae; genus Gigantidas; species Gigantidas platifrons. The sequence continues at coordinate 543,569 of MJUT01017989.1, read as the reverse complement.
ATCAAATGACCCTATGATTCTTTAAATAAAGAAGATTTTGGGATTTACTTGACGCAACTAATATTTTCCAGATGTTAGTCATTACATGTACTATAAAAAGTACCATTGTATTTGTTTATTGTATGATGTTCCAAATCATATAAATCTAAACAACTTTACGTTGGTAGTAATATGATGTATAATTTGATATCATTTTAAACGAACAAGGAAGTCGTGCTTTTTAAGTCCATAAAATTTAGACATGTATTTGGACAAAATCTAAATTTAAAATACATTTATTTAATTTATTGGGTACGATACGTGTCTGGAATAACCTTCATCCGGTACATGTACTCTCAAAATTGATATTGAAAAGCCAAATGAATTTAAGATATTCGAGAGTATTAAAACCAAAGCACATAAACTGTCTGCCTATGTCTGAGAGAGGAGAACCTTGGTCTTAATAATAAATGCATTATTTAAACAAAATTGTAAATTTCAATAATAGATATTTCAAATCAATCACATCTTCATTATATAAGCAGAAAGTGACAATATTATAAAGCCAAATAATTGAAAAGTTCATAAAGATACCCCCTCCCCCATCTTAACAAGTCTAATTAAGAAATTAAGATTAGAGAATACCGAAGGCGCAAACACAAATGGACAATCTAAAGAAACTGGCAATAAAGGGTACACAAGCCCAAGCAAAACTAAACAAAAACACAACATATAGTGTTAAAATATTCTTAAAAATAGAAGAATATTTTGGAAATAACGTTCAAATGCTGTTAATCATTAAATAGACAGAGGTCACGTGCTTCTGGTGTATCAGATACGCGTGAATTCAACATATATTTAAACTTTTTTATCAATCTTAATATGACAGTATTATACAATCAAGTAGTATTATTAAACAGTACACCATATCATACACGATGAAGGTTATTACAGAAACGTGTCTTGAGCACTGTATCAAGGTTTTTATATGACACAATCATCTATTATTTAGCCAAGTGATACTTGTTTTATATCATTCACAGTAGATGTGAAATGTATCTACAATATCTGAGATAATTTTGCTATATCGAGACAAGAACATACATTTGTATCTCTATTATTCTCCATTTTGCTAATTTTGCCCTCTGGACGCTAAATACCATTTTCAGACTCCTCATGTTTTTACTTTGTAAAGCAGATGATAAAGAAAAAAATATATGATATAGATTAACTATTTCCCGTGAATAAATGTTTCACATCCAACCTGCAAAAAAATATATCATTTACTTGATTTCATTTTATAATATGATCCTTTAACTAATCAAATGAGCCAAATTAAACAAAGACAATTTGGGGATTTACATGAAGCAAATGTTATGTTTCTAGATGTTAGAGATTACATGTACCATTGCATTGTTTACTGTATCATGTTCCAAATCAGATCTAGACAACGAACAAGGAAGTCGTCTTTTTAAGTTCATAAAATGCAGATATTTAATTTAGTGGGTACGATACGGGTCTGGAATGACCTTCAGATAGTACATGTACATGTACTCTCAAAATCTAGATTGGAAAACCAAATGAGTATAAGGTCTCCGAGAGTAATAAAACCAAAGGACATACCTAGGATAGCTAGATTCGGCTAAAAAGTCGTCCATATCTAAGGGATTGAAACCCTTCTCTTAATATTATTTACATTATTTAAGAACAACTGTTTATTTCAATACTAGATATTCCAACGTGCCGAGCGGAAAGGCTACAATACCGGTTAGCGGTTAATTGGTTCGTACCAGTTTCCTTAGATTTGATAATGAATAACTAGTTAGCTGTATAAAATCTAATATGTCCTATTCTTTATTATGGTTGTCAACAATAAACCTAACAAGAAAATATCGCGTATCCTATTAAACCAACACTTGACCACAGTTATAACTGCCTGCGTCAAATGACCACTACATGTTATACAATACTGTGTGTAATTTTAATGGTTCCATAAAGTGAATGAATGTGTACCCGTTTAGCTTTATGTAGCCGAAACTATTTCTTAAACCTATGGTTCAGACCTATGTCCCAAGCACCTATGGCAGGAAACCTATGTCTCAGACACCTATGCTTATCGATCGGTTAATTAGTTATGCTTTGTATGTAGTTCCAAGCTAGGTTTGGAACTATGTTGCTTTTCCGATGCAATAAACTCTTCTGGCGACCTATGGTGTCAGACACCGTTTATGTACCAATCCAGGGTCTGCTTACAAGACCACTACTAACCATGAGACAACGCGAACACCTACCTGAACCAAGACATATACACATGTAGTTATATGACTATAGTCACAGGTGCTCGAGATATAGTCATATCACTACATAGTCATATACCCCGCTATCCATGACAACGGTTGTGACCACCTAGTCTTCAGGCTACCTGGCTGTATATATAACGTTGCAGCTTAGATATTGTCTTAATCAACGACTAGCTTCGTCTCATAAATATTAACCAAAGCGCAGTTAGATGTGTACAGTTCGTGGATGCGATCAATAAAGACCATGCCAAGCTATTGCAAACTGTTAACAGAGGCGGATCCAGGGGGGGGGGCAAAATTGGAAAAAAACATGATTTTTGTTGTGTAAAATCGTGATTTTTCACACGAAATACCCCAAACAATTTCGCACCTCCCTCCGCTCGTCGCGATGTTTTTAAGTGCGCCCCCCTACCTTGAAATCCTGGATCCCTCCCTCGTTTATATAGTTCAAACGCGGACCCCGGATAAGACACCCCTCTTATATAAATAATGGTGAGATAAACTAAAGTGTTGATTCTGTATTGCTTATGTAAATTGTGGTTCAACACTGTGTTGATTCTTATTGTTTCTCTCGCTTCAGTATGCTACAAATGTAATATTTAACAAGCAAACTTAATAAACAAATAAATATAAGTGGTCTACTGTTTCGAAAGCTGTAAATTAATTAATTGCATGCCAACTGTGTATATTATTAAACAATTAAAACACTAAGCACGAGGAGGGACTCGTGGTAGCGGGGTAAAAAGTTATATGGTGAAGTACGTAAACTGCCACCTAAATAATATGTTGAACCTGTTGACTTTGCATACACATTTTAAATACGTGTTAACTAATTTTGTCACACTATTTCAAATCAATAATATCTTTATTAGATACACAGAAAGTGGCAATATTGTAAAGCCAACAAAATTTAAAAATCATTTTTGATCAAGACACCTAACAAGCTTAATTAAGATTGTCTAAATTGTCTACAATACTTCATATATGGACCAAGAAGTACAACACTTTTCAAATGAATAAGGGCTAGGATTAAATAAACGTTAGAGAATACCGAAGAGGCAAACACAAATGGACAATCTAAAGAGACTGGCAACAAAGGCTACACAAGGCGAAGAAAATCAAAACAAAAACACAACACGAAGTGTTAAAATAGTCTTGGTAATATAAGGATATTTCGAACATAACGTTCAAATGATGGTAATTTTTGCATAGATAATAGTCACGTGCTTCTTGTGAACCAGATACACGTGAATTCAACATCTATTTCAACTTACTTATCGAACTTAATTAGACAGTATTATACAAGCAAGTAGTATTAGTCAAACAGTGCACTCTATGATACATGATGAAAGTTATAACAGAAACGTGTCTTGAACACTTAATTATGTATCTATGTTTTTATATGACACAATCATCTATTATTTAGCCAAGTGATACTTGCTTTATGTCACTGACAATACATGTGAAATTGATCTGCAATATCTTAGCTGTTGCTATATCTAGACAAAAAACAAATCATGATTAATCTCCATTTTGACCAAGTTACTAATTTTGTTTTCTGGAAGCTAAATATCATTGTCAGACCGTCCCACATTTTTAATTTGTAAAAACAGATCATCATGAAAATATTAAAAGAGACATATTTACTATTTGTCCTTCATAAGTGTTAGACACAGAACCCACACAAACAAAACAACTAAACACAACATAGATAACCAAAAAAGACATGTTGAGTACCACGGTCCCCACAGAACAATAAAAAAAAAAAAAAACAACGAACCCCCACCCCGCTTGTTACTCATATAGTTCCATGTCATTATGTGGACTGTCAGTGATCCACCACTATAAAATCCAACTCGACAGGTTGGTCTAGTAATAACTGATATTATGATAATTCCATATAAAAATAACTTATTCTCGTCATGATATAGCTTTAAAAGTGCTCAAAACATCCCCTCACTCACTATGATCCAAACTTAATGATAACAGACAATGAGTGTTTTAGTAGAGAGACAAACCATTATTTGCGTACAGATATGGAAGATATAATAACATGTGTCAATAAAAACGTTGGAGAATCGGCCGGAACAACATATAACATCATATCCACTGCTATACAATTATATCCCACAGTTAGACAAACTACAATGTTATATGCATAACTTTGTATCATTGAACAGGACATTATTGCATGCTTCAGTTGTGGTTTTGTGTGCTGATGGATAGTCTATCAAGTATTCAGTTCACCTTTACAATTGTTTTTTCCAATATAAGGGAGATAATCAAAAAGAACTATTGCATCTTTGGAAGAATGTTTGAAACACAGTAAACAGAAGGGTAATAATCAACATAGTTGAAATACAACGATGAACGGTACTTGATATAAGTAGTTGCTTGATTTGATTATCGTTTGTTTATATATGCATTGTCGTTGAAGATCTAATTATCAAGAGCGGATGGTTTGGACCTCATTAATTGGTTTAACCCGTCATATTTCTGTGTGCCTGTCCAACACCGAACCTGGATTTCCAGTACGATATGTCGTGGTCTTTTTAATGTGATCAGTGAGTGTTGATCATCACTGTTTAAACTTTCTTTTCATAATATGTGTGTCCCTTAACGGAAAAAAATCTAGACAAATATACTTTTTATTGTGCTCAGTAAGTAAAAATAAGATGATATTGACCCCCCTCCCCTTTTTTTAACTATCACTGTTTACAATTTATTTTCATAATATATATATATATATGAAAATAAATTGTAAATATATATATGGTAGCATCCCAAATTGCCGATTCCCATATTGCCGACTGTTGTTAAAAATGACTAAATTTCATAATATTATTTTTTATTTTAAATATTCTGTCGCCGGGCCCTATGCATCTGGCTCTTGCATGATCTTAGTAGTGGTTCTAGTAAATCATCTTCCACGGGTGGTACGTCTGAAGACATGTACTGGTTGTACACTTCTTTCATTGGAATGGTTGGGTTATCTGCTGCTCTCTCGCAGAGATCTGATTTCATCTTAGCTGAAAGTGTGGCTACCATATCAGGTTCATGGTCATGATAAGTATATTTAAGTATCTGTACTTCATCATTTCCAGTAGTGTGGTCACGGCCAGGACAGCTCCTTACGACAAATTTCCAGTACTGTACAGCTGTGTTTTTCTTGTCTTTTGAATAACGGTAGCCATTGTGTAAAAGATTGATACCTCTGCCTTTCTTTACTATGTTAGGAACATTCATGGTGATTTTTTTAAAGAATGATTGTGGAGGCAGATAGAATAACTTTTATATATGATTTCAATTGATCAAATTTGTTTGAAGTTAATTAATTGCCGATCATTTATTAAAATCTATCATAATCACCTATGCAAAGCTTGGATAGTGTTGGTATAGTACTAGTTCATTTTTAGATTACCGAAATCATCAATCAGCTCTAAATAATTTGCTATTGACCGACAGTTTTCGGCTTTTCTTTTTCCTTTCTTATTTAGTAAAACTATGAATAAACATTTACTTATTTGTAGTTTATTTCCATTGTTCTTCAATTGTTTGAGTAATGAGTATCGGCATCTCCTATTCATCAATCAGTATATGCATTTGATTATGTTTTTTTCTAATTAAATGTGCGCGAAAAATTACTGCTTTCAATCAAATATGTACACATCACCAATGTTTTTGGGTGTCATGTTATTTACAAATTTCACTAGTTTATGTTTAGTACATCGTCTGCACTATAAGTAGCTTTCACTGTACTCTGTATCTGTGTGTATGTGTAATCTGACTCTCTTTGTTCTACATATATTTTTAGTTGAGATTAGATTGGTAGTAAGCATTAATGGCGTTGTGTTTTGATTTCGCCTATATGTGAATCCCTGACAATGGGAATCGGCAAACTAGGATTCGGCAATCTGGTACTAATTCAAGTCTATATATATAGAGATAGTTACGATGTTATGATGCAATGCATTTATTGTCATGAATTAAAGTGATGGGGTTGGTGTTGACTCAATCATTGTCCCTTTGATTTCTTTTTCTCTTGGGTATTGCATTGTCTATCCTTTTACGACTTCTGGTTACCCATTTGTTATCCCCAAAATTTTCATAGTGTGCTGTTTGACGAATATCTTTTTTTCACAATGGTCATAGCTATAAATTAATTTCAGAATTCAAATTTCACACCAAATGCGTATGTTTTTTTCTGCTCTAATTTATATTTCATAAGACACTAAGCATAGCACGACGAGCAGGGGTTTAACAGGGTCTAAATGATTCATAAATGTGATAAATCGGTTAATTCATGGTTGAACTGTTACATTTTTCAAATTAATTTAAATATCTTTACCGAATAAAAACATATTTACCACACAAAGTATCATGATGATGGTATCTCATTTTAATTAAGATATGGAAATTAATCATGTGTCGAATTTATCTAAATCAGCTATTACTGTATAGGTATATGAATACCATCTGACCTTGTCAGTATATTGCCGTCTCAAATCGGCGCCAACCATTTAACGTATGGAGCACTCTACTCGTCACAGAACCATACAATGTGTTTAATACGAAAGAGGAATCAGATTTCAACCGGGCATTACAAACTGGTAATTTCGGACATTAACAAAAATCGGTAGTTATTCGGACATAAAAATTCGGTAATTTTGAACATACAAAACGCAATTATTCTTTAAATTTAACCAAAATATCTTGTAGAAATTAGCAGTGTCGGGGATTATTTATTGTTTTTGCATCTTTCACAGATCATATTGCTTTTTTTGCATTTAACAGGACAATTAAAACAAAACACAACCCCGTCTAAAAGTTAAATGAGATAAGACAAATATAACAATAAATACCAATTAGCGGAAACAATATTCATAAAGTCAGTAAGAATATAGTAAAAAGTGACATCAGTTACAAAAGCCAATCGTAAATCATACTGCACAGTAAGTGGATGTCATTGTTCTTGACCTCAATATAATTTCATATAAAACCATAACTTTTCAACCAACAAAATATAAAGAGGTTATTTCTTTACCAATTTTGATAACATTTACGATCACGAAAGCTAATTGTGTTTAAAGGAACCCATGAATATTTCATTTATGAGCAATGCACACAAATTGTTACCCCATAATTTAAATTCTTTAAATGTAAATAAATCAATGTAAATCATAAGCTTTATTTTCAACAGACTATACTAAGTAATTTAATCGCAGGGGTGATTTAGATATCGGTAGGTGATTCTGACTTTCAAATAACTGCAAGATCACCGGTCTCATTAAGTAAAAGTAGAGAAAATCGAAGGGAGTAATCAAGAATGGATAACACAGAGACACTGGCAACACTGTGCACACAAGACACAGAACGAAGACGAAAAAAATAACCAGGAACACAGGTAGCATTGAGTATGCAAGTCACAGAGTGGTTACCGTCGTTGATTTCTTACCAAAAGCCACTGACAACATTGAACACACAGGACACAGGTCAAAGACAAAATACACCCAGGAACACAGACAATATTGAGTACACAAGACACAGGGATATGGTAATTGAGTGGTTACTGTCGTTAATTTCTTACCACAAGCCAACCACCACTGACATGGTTTAGAATTATATTGTCCTCAAATGTTAAGGTTCCTATAAACATACACAAGACCGTAGTATCACTGTTCTGTCCCCCACAATGAAATCTCATATAGTCGCGATTTGACTACAATTGTCTGAGAGTGACTATAAGTACCAACAACTCATGATCACATCCTCTGGTTAATGTATTATGTATGAGGTGAACACTACAAACATGCTACACGTTATTTTTTCTACAAAAAGATGATATCAAATTATTCCATCATGTGATCTGCTAAAAGATGTTAATAAAATTAATAAAAAAAAATTATCAGAAACAATGTCAGAACAGTAACATATTCCAAAATGAAAATCATGCAAACCATCGATACCTCTAGCACAAATTTCTTCTCCTGACATGGTCAGGTATTTCAGTAAAATGTGGTGGAATTATACCTGTTTGATAGTCCCAAACGTCCCCTCCTAGAGAAATGATGCGGTCACGTGAGTGTTAAACAGGTCATTAAGTTGTACGGACATAGCTTATATAATTAAATTACTAAAGGCATGTTTTGGTGCAATTTCCTTTTGAAATATATAAAATAGAAACGAATGGAGGTGCCACAAATCATATCGAAGTTAGATATATCCCCGAAGTATCCTGTCAGAGGTGAATACACATTGAGCAAGAAAAAATAGGGGCATGGTATGATGTTTAACGCCACTATTTCAGTCACATCGTGGCGTTCAGTTTTTATTGGTGGGGGAACCGGGGAAAACCATCGACATGTCGAAAGTCACTGACAAACTTTATCACATATCGTTGTATCTAGTACACTTCGCCTGAGCGGGGCACTGATTTCATAGGTAGTTATAAATTCAACTACCATTCGATCACGACCACGACGGCCTCATCGAGAAAAAATAATAGAATCCGAACGAATTATATATATATCTGGTTGTCACTTGCTTAGACGTTTGTATAATATACTTTATTTCCCGTGACTGTATAATGAATTCATTCATTATCCTATACAATCTGTTCTAAATTGCTCAGTTAGATTGCTGTCAAATTATAATATTAAGTATATATATACCATCTACACACGCTTATACACATGTCTTACGTCTATCCCTAGATTAAAACCTTACGAGACAAGGTAACACTACGACTACTGAAGCTCTTTTTTTTTAAGGAGTGGATGTAGTCGATTGGTCTAGGGCGCTGGACGTAAGGCTAAGCGAATGGTGCTGCAGTGTATCAATGGTGTGAGTTCAAATCCCGTCGAGGGAATAACAAACATTTGACAGCTTCAAAATCTAATTCTAACACTGTTTGGTTTAATTTTCAGACGTATATATATATGTGTGTGTATTTGTACGCAATATTATTGAGTAATAAGTGTTAAGTTTATGGAATACAATTTTTTTAATTTAGATTTGTGTAGTATTATTTGCCACTTGACATATTTGTGTATCATACAGTTAAGATCTGGTAAAATCAGTTATTTAATGTGTAGTTAGGCAATAGACCAGAATGATATATCCTTCGGTAATGGGTCCAGCTCAGTGTTATATTGCCCTCAGCCGTTGGCTTTGAGCAATAGAACACTGAGGTATTCCCAGTACCTTGGAAAAACTATACTGGTTTGTTATACTTTATAATTTTCTTTTTTTTTTAAATCTCAAAAATCCTTGAATCAGCGATCTGTTGCCGTCAACAGTTTGCAGTCTGTTGGACCGCGTCCGATCTGTTGACTGCTTGCCCCTATTTTATTGGTTACTTGAAATAGCTGCACGCGTATGTCACGTGATAAGGTATAACAAATCAGTTTCGGCTTCGGGAAACAGTTCAGTCCTCGGGTCAAACAAAACAGCTGTTGTCCTTGGACCCAGTCAATAACTGCATACTATTGCCTGACTGCACATTAAATAACTGTATATTATGTACGTCTTTGTTTATCAGTTTACCTGATGATGTATACATTTTCTCTTTGATCTTTACACGTGACAATATATATTATCAAGTAACGAGTGTGGTATACATATACTATCTCAGATACATCGGATCATAATATTAATATATCTTACTATCCTGCATATGATCATATGATTTCAAAGTCAATGATGATTGGCCAGTTACTCATCGAGCTTTCCTTAATTCGATTTTCTTATTCCGAATGTAGCCACGTCCACAAGGATATGGTCATTGTGTTTAAAGTCACTTTCTACAATATGTCAGTTATATTGTGGCGATCAGTTTTATTGATGGGGGAAACTAAAAACCGAACACACGTCACTGGCAAACGTTATCACTTAAAAGTTGCATCGAATACACCTCGCCATTGGTGGAATTCGAAAGCGCAACTTTAGTAGTGACATTCACTGATTGAACAAATAGTTATAAATCCAACTACCATAGAATCACGACCAGGTGTTGCAATTCATTCAAAGTAGTTATTGTGTTAATCATAGGTACTACTGTGGGTGTCTTATAAGAAACAAGAACTACACGCCATTCTGGAACAGCTGGATTCATACCCGTGCTTTGGTGCGGACCCTGTTACTATCTTTATCGTTGTCTGTGATGTGTTTATTTGTTTTGTTTGTTTTCATTATCTGACGTGTACACAATGATGTCTCTGAATTGTCTGTACCTGATTACATCGTACCAATTCGGTTTTCTCTCAAATTTATTTGAACCTTTTGTGATTTAAGTAGCATGCAGATAAGAATTAAATAATATATTTGTTTTATTGGCATGTAGCGACGCTGATTAAAGTTTATTCCGCTTTCATATATAAATATATTTCAATAAAACTGAGAAAAAAACGTATGTTCAATATTTATATAAAACCGTATTATTATTTGTTTTCACGGATGCGGACGTGCTTAAATGATGAGGTTTCATTTCCGAAGTCACGTGTCAATTGTTTTACCACTTACACGGGCCTTCTAAATACAATATACATAATGTAATCACTTGTATCACAAACGATGATTATAACAACATAGATGTGATTAAAGTTCAAAGTGCAGGAGTTTGTGTGATTTTGAATTTCATTTCATACATTGTGGGACATAGCAGCGATGTCTGTTTTATATTTTTGTATAGAGATTTAGTGAATAGGCGATTGTTGTGAGCAGACTATCAATAATATACATTTCAATTTGGTTATGATGATGATGTCCGCTTTGGATTGAGACAACACACTTAGACTGATTGTATTGTGATAGTTCGCAGAAGCAACAGATGTATCACTCCACTAAGACACGTTATGCTGATTCCGAGCCAACTAGTCCTTGCTGTTATTCCTTAATGTAGAGTGCTTAGCGTTAATGTAACATATGTAAATATCATACTACTTAGTTTGACAACCATACACTACTAATGCGGTTCAATCAATAGTGTATTGTTTGTTACAGAAATAGGCTGACCCATATGATAGTAATTGTTTTATTTTTTTTATCAATACCAGACTTCATAAAACGGAGCACCAACTATCCTTAAACTGTGTAAACCATATAAGTAGGGGTATCGCTACTTATAGCAGTAACTGAAAGCAACCCTTTAATTGGAAATTATTTTGATTGTGTTAAATGGTGTATAAAACGTTAGATCATTAGATAAACACTTCAGTTTGTAATATAGAACCCACATATACAATAGGTTATAAATCTCTTGAATGCCTGCAACCGATAGAACACTGGGTTATATGGACATAAAACAGAGGACAACCCCTAAAATATATCATTTATTTTTATATTTAAATAATACAATATATTTACGACTGTAAATGAATTGAAATAGTAACTACCAATGAATTGATTATTAAATTAAGTATAGACTCTGATGTAAGGAGAATAGCCAGTAAATGGATTAGTATGTTAATTATAAGCTTGTGGTCTAAACTTATTGATGCATAAACATAGTAATAGTAAGAATGGAAACTGTATAATAAATATACAACAATACGTACATTGTCGGAAAATTAATATACTTATTTATACGAACTTTAGAAACAGGTAGAAATCGAGCTTTTCTGATCTGTTTCGCAGAATGCAAATTGATTTTATATTTAACAAAAAATGTACGTATATTGTATTTATCCTGCAATATCAAAAAGTCCAAACCAGCTGCCATATTGTCTGCAAATAACAGATACAAGCGTCATTTCTAATTGTTTTTATTGACGCCATCTGTGACGTCAGCGCTTATTCTGTTCCCATTTCTTTCTGTTGATCTACTTGAATCAAGTGCCATGAAAGCTTTATAATGTCCTTTATTGAATAACACTGAAGTTGATTTTACCCCCATTTATTAGTACTAAATTTAACACAATTGCAGGATAACACCAGAAAAGTGTAGAATATCATATAGGGGGAACAATACGTAACGCATATAATCGAAACTACCAAACAAACGAGTCTAGTCATAAAAATGAAGTCCTCACCTCGAATGTTTTGAGGTCGCCATCATGACCTTGATAACTGTTACAGAATATCTAGATTTGTATCACTGTTTGTTGTAGTCACAATCCAGTCCTGTTCATCGGGTTCTTAGTAACTGAGTTGGTACCACCTGTGGAATGGGACTTACTTAACATTCAGAATCACATAATTCACCCACGGTGTTTAAAGGTTGATCAATATTTATACCTTTCTTCGTATTGTATTGTCGAACCCTGTTTGTCTGTTTGTCCGTTTTTATTTGTCCAGAGTGTTGCATGTCCTTCTGATTACCACTTTTTCATATTCGAACGTTTTTCAATCGTATTTTTTGTTTGATTCCACATCAATAACTGTATTTTCGTCAGAAAATATATGTAAAGGGATTCGCATTACTATAAATACACTACTGTGTGCATATGCCAATTGTCATGTTCTATTAACAAGGAACATACATTTAGACTTCTTCCAAATACAAAACTAACTGTAGTCTTATCTATGATAATCTTTATGGCTCTATTATGTTTTATATTATCCATGTAATGAATGTTGTAGTGTCCCTAATAACAATAGAATCACCCCAATTGAATATGAAATATTAGGAGCCTATTGCTATATGTCATTTTCTTTTGTAAGCAACAGATGCATTAATATTTTAATCATCCCATAAAGTTAGTGACACATATCTTTCTGATTGCCTTTATTTATCTTTTTTATGTTGACTCTTAAAAGTAGGTATCCTTGTCCTCAACATACTTTCGAATTGAAGTGATGTATATCTTAAGTAGCATAAACCTCGAGAGGATCCGAGAACATAGAATAGAAATGTGATGAATTAACAGACCCTGGATCGTATAAGCTTACACTATGCACGAAACGCAAACGAACGAAAAACGCAAACGAAATGAACGGAAAACGAACGACACGCTTCACACGAACGACACGACAAACGCACGATATACGAAACGAACGCACGATACTGCTTTTAATCAAATATGTACACATCACCAATATTTTTGGGTGTCATGTTATTAACAAATTTCACTAGTTTATTTTTAGTACATCGTCTGCACTCTAATTAACTTTCACTGTACTCTCTATCTGTGTGTATGTGTAATCTGACTCTCTTTGTTCTACAGATATTTTTAGTTGAGATTAGATTGGTAGTAAGCAATAATGGCGTTGTGTTTTGATTTCGCCTATATGTGAATCCCTCACAATGGGAATCGGAAAACTGGGATTCTGCAATCTGGTACTAATTCATATATATATATATATATATGTGTGTATTTTTACGGAATATGATTGAGTAATAAGTGTTAAGTTTATGGAATACAATTTTATTAATTTAGATTTATGTAGTATTATTTGCCACTTGACACATTTGTGTATCATACAGTTAAGATCAGGTAAAATCAGTTATTTAATGTGTAGTTAGGCAATAGACCAGAATGATATATCCTTCGGTAATGGGTCCAGCTCAGTGTTGTATTGCCCTCATCCGTTGGCATTGATCAATATAACACTGAGGTATTCCCAGTACCTTGGAAACACTATACTGGTTTGTTATACTTTATATATTTTTTTTAAATCTCAACAATCCTTGAATCAGCGATCTGTTGCCGTCAACAGTTTTCGGTCTGTTGGACCGCGTCCGATCTGTTGACTGCTTGCCCTACTTTTATTGGTTACTTGAAATAGCTGCACGCGTATGTCACGTGGTAAGGTATAACAAATCAGTTTCGGCTTCGGGAAACAGTTCAGTCCTCGGGTCAAACAAAACAGCTGCTGTCCTCAGCCCTAGTCAATAACTGCATACTATTGCCTGACTGCACATTAAATAACTGTATATTATGTACGTCTTTGTTTATCAGTTTATCTGATGATGTATACATTTTCTATTTGATCTTTACACGTGACAATATATATTATCAAGTAACGAGTGTGGTATACATATATTATCTCAGACACATCGGATCATAATATTAATATATCTTACTATCCTGCATATGATCATATGATTTCAAAGTCAATGATGATTGGCCAGTTACTCATCGAGCTTACCTTAATTCGATTTTCTTATTCCAAATGTAGCCACGTCTACAAGGATATGGTCATGGTGTTTAAAGTCACTTTCTACAATATGTCAGTTATATTGTGGCGATCAGTTTTATTGATGGGGGAAACTAAAAACCGAACACACGTCACTGGCAAACGTTATCACTTAAAAGTTGCATCGAATACACCTCGCCATTGGTGGAATTCGAAAGCGCAACTTTGGTAGTGACATTCACTGATTGAACAAATAGTTATAAATCCAACTACCATAGAATCACGACCAGGTGTTGCAATTCATTCAAAGTAGTTATTGTGTTAATTATAGGTAACAGCTGGGTTCATCCCCGTGCTTCGGTGCTATCTTTATCGTTTTCTGTGATGTGTTTATTTGCTTTGTTTGTTTTCATTCTCTGACGTGTACCCAATGATGTCTCTGAATTGTCTGTACTTTATTACATTGTACCAATTCGGTTTTCTCTCAAATTTATTTGAACCTTTTGTGATTTAATTAGCATTCAGTTAAGAATTAAATATATATTTGTTTTATTGGCATGTAGCGACGCTGATTAAAGTTTATTCCGCTTTCATATATAAATATACTTCAATAAAACCAAGAAAAAAACATATATTCAATATTTATATAAAACCGTATTATTATTTGTTTTCACGGATGCGGGCGTGATTAAATGATGAGGTTTCATTTCCGAAGTCACGTGTCAATTGCTTTACCACTTGCTTCTAAATACAATATACATAATGTAATCACTTGTAATCACTTGTATCACAAACAATGATTATAACAGCATGGATGTGATTAAAGTTCAAAGTGCAGGAGTTTGTGTGATTTTTAATTTCACTTCATACATTGTGGGACATAGCAGCGATGTCTGCTTTATACTTTTGTATAGAGGTTTAGTGAATAGGCGATTGTTGTGAACAGACTATCAATAATATACATTTCAATTTGGTTATGATGATGATGTCAGCTTTGCATTGAGCCAACACACTTAGACTGATTGTATTGTGATAGTTCGCAGAAGCAACAGTCCTTGTGTAGATGTATCTCTCCAATAAGACACACTATGCTGATTCCGAGCCAACTAGTCCTTGCTGTTTTTCCTTAATGTAGAGTGCTTAGCGGTAATTCAACAGATGGAAATATCGTACTCCTTGTTTTGACAAGACGGGGAATTCAACCCACGACCTAATGTACTCGAGGCGAGCACGACAACCATACACTACTAATGCGTTCAATCAATAGTGTATTGTTTGTTACAGAAATAGGCTGACCCATATAATAGTAATTGTTTTATTGTTTATCAATACCAGACTTCATCAATCCGAGCACCAACTATCCTTAAACTGGGTAAACCATATAAGTAGGGATGTCGCTATTTATAGCAGTAGCTGAAAGTAACCCTTTAATTGGAAGTTATCTTGATTGTGTTAAATGGTGTATAAAACGTTAGATCATTAGATAAAAACTTCAGTTTGTAATATAGAACCCATATATACAATAGGACATAAATCGCTTGAATGCTTGCAACCGATAGAACACTGGGTTATAAGCAAATAAAACAGAGGACAGCCCCTTAAATATATCATTTTTTTTTAGATTTAAATAATAATATATGTACGCTGTAAATGTATTAAAATAGTAATTACCAATGAATGGACTATTATATTATTTATAGGTTCTTTTGTAAGGAGAATAGCTAGTAAATGGATTAGAAGGTTAATTATAAGCTCGTGGTCTTGACTGAAATATACTTAAACCTAGTAATAGTAAGAATGGAAACTGTATAATAAATATAAAACAAAGAGTACATTGTTGGAAAAAAAATATACTTATTTATACGAGCTTTAGAAACAGGTAGAAATCGAGCTTTTCTGGTCTGTGTCGTAGAAAGCAAATTTATTTTTTTATATCTAACCAAAATATAATATATTGTATTTATTCTGCAATATCGAAATGTCCAAACAGCTGCCAAATTGTCTGCAAATATCTGATACAAGCGTCAGTTCTAATTGTTTTATTGACGCTATCTGTGACGTCAGCGCTTATTATTTTACCGTTTCGTTTTGTCACTGGATGAATCAAGTGCCACATAAGTTTTGTAATGTCCATTACTAAACAACACTGAAGTTTATTTGACCCCCTATATTAGTACTACATTTGACACAACTCCAGGATTACACCAGAAAAGTGTAAAATTGCATTTAAATAGACCAAACCGAAACGAATATAATCGAAACTACCAAATAAACGATTTCTAGTGATACCAATGAAGTCATCATCTCGAATATTTTGTGCTCACCATCATAACTTTGTAAACTGTTACGGAATATCTAGATCTGTATCACTGTTGACCACGAATATGTCTTTTGTTGTAGTCATACTCCAGTCCTGTACATATGATTCATGGCATGAGTAACTGGGATGGTGCCACCGGTGGAATATAACTTACTTACCATTCAGAATCACATAGTTCAACCACGGTGTCTAAAGGTTGATCACTCTTTATACATTTCTTTGCATTATATTGTCGACCCCTGTTTGTCTTGTTGTCCTTTTTGCTTTGACCACAGTGTTGTATGTCCTGATGATTACATTTTTTTCATATTTAATATTTTCCTATCGTATTTTGTGTTTGATTCCACGTTAAGGAATGTATTTTCGTCAGAAGATATATGTAGAGCGATTCACACTACATTTAATAAACTACCGTGTGTCTATGCAAATTGTCATCTTCTAATTACAAGAAATATACATTTACACTTCTTCCAAATACAAACCAAATTAGGGTCATCTCTCTAAAACTATTATGTTTTAGACGCCCACTGTGATGAATATTGCCGTGTACTCTATAACTATTGCATCATCACCGAAATAATGATTTATATCTACCTATGCAATCGGTGCCTATCACCACTAAAGTTGTAAATTCGAATCCCACTCAAGCGAGATGCACCATATACAATATAATGTGATATGTGTCAGTGATTTGCTGCAGATTGGGGGGGGGGGGGGGGGGCGGTTATCTAGGTACTTTGGTTATGATATAACTGTACTACTACTGAAAGTGGCACAAGGCATCATAACCCTGACCACTTAGATCAGAGATAAAGGAACGATTTATTATTAATGTGACGTTTTGATTGATAAATATAGATTATTACATGACATTTTTCATATCATACCCTTTATCAGCCCGAGGTCATGATATCAGCCCGAGAGCCGTTAGGCTCAAGGGATGATATATGAACGAGGGCTGATAAAAGGTATGACATGAAAAATAACATGCTATGCTGTGCTTATCATATACTTCAACAGAGGAAATAACTGATTTGTACCAAAATGTTCAGTCGTTTTGGCCGAAATAAAATGTGCATGTTATACATGCAGAACAAGAACATTATTGTTTTAATTTACAAATCCAATAAATGCATGTTTTAAGCACTCTCAATATCGTAAGACAGAAATTTGTAGTTAATATTTTTCTGTGCAAATATTTCATAAAACAGTTGAATCCGCCTTGTCTCTAAACACAGTTTCCCGGAAATTCACGAAGTAAACTTACGGACATTGACGGAAAGGCATGTAATAACATTCCGGAAGCAGTTAATAAACTTGCTTTATCAGCTCGCTTGGACTATTCTTGTGAAACTGGGAGAAATAAACATGACTTCTCTTATTATTCTAATCAAAAAGTTTTATTACAGGGTAACATTTTAGCTTTATCATCTACAAGTATATGATAAAAGGAAATATTAATGTGACGTTTTAATTTTGTGAGCATGCTGATCAGAGATAAAGCAACGATTAATTATTAATGTGACGTAATTTATAAAAGTCAGCATGCTATTATTAATAAAATTAGTTCAGAACTGACACTACGTCACCCAACCCTAGATGAGGCTTTGTAATACAGTTATTAATTAGATTAATACTGGTATGATAAACATTGATATAAATCAGATAAACACCATATATTGCTACTTGAATAGAGGTTATATATTTCATCCTTATGAAGTCGAGCATTTGTTAATGCAATGTTGGCTACAACAAAAAAATAAAACAAAATACAACATAATGATAAGCTATGGAAAATATGAAGTTATGAAATGCAATATGCGAATAACTATTCAAAAAATTAGGCTATGCAAAATATGAATAGTTATACTAAAACTGAAGTAATACAAATATACAAAGTTATACGAACAAGATGTTATACAAAATATGAAGCTATACAAAATGTGAAACGTTTTCGGTATTTTTTTTTATTATGCAGTTGATTGATAGAATGTTACATTATCCTGTTTCAATAATTTGCTAATGCTAATTTCACTTAACTGATACAATAATTTGTACTATCTAAAAGTTTGTCTTTTATATGACGTATTTAAATACAATAATAAAACAAATACATAAAATGATGAAATAGGTACATGTATTATGAAATGAACATGTAAACAGTAATGGTCAACAATTCCACCAATATCAACAAAACGAACAAGTCCCTCAAACCACTGACCACATAACAATGTCATGCAATATGCAGCTGGATATCGGTACAAGCGCAAGATGTTTTGTATGTGTCTTTTAAGAACCAATGTTAGAGACTACTATAGATAACATGACATCGTCGACACACAACATCGATAACTACAAAGTTTAACTTAATATAAAACTGATGTTGACCCCATGTGGATTGAATAGTTCATTAACACCTGTTCCGTGAAGTTACCTGTCACGTATGATGGCGACACATAGCATATATCAGAGCACAAATTTCAGTTTTTATCCTGCAATCAGTACAATTGCTGTACAAATATGCATAATTGATTTGGTTTTCCAACTAATGAGAGACAGGATTGAAACTTTCTCCTAAGAAATGTTCATTTTTCATGCCAAAAGTTCGTTATGTCGGACATGTATTATCCGAGCACGGAATAGAGCCAGATCCAGATAAAATTGAAAAGGTTAAGTCCTGGCCAACACTAACAACACCTAAAGGGGTAAGAAGGTCTTTAAGTTTTGCTGTCTACTACCGACGATCTTTCAAGGATTTTTCTAGGAGAGCTCGACCATTAACGAATCTCATACCAATAACTACGAAAAAGAAAGGAAAGAAGTCTAAAGTAGAAAATTCTAGAATAACATGGACTTGGGGAGAAGCGCAATAAAACGCTTTTACCACCTTGCAGTCTTGTTTTATTACACCGCCTATATTTGGTTATCAAAACTTTACACAACAAATTTGAATTACATACAGATGCTTCTGGACGCGGATTAGGAGCTATCATCTGTCAGGAATAAGACGGTCATCAGTGTGTCATTGCCTATGCAAGTCGTTGACTCACCAAATAAGAACAGACTACCCAGCTCATCGTCTAGAATGCTTAGCGTTAAAGTGGCCGTGACTGATAAGCTCAGTGACATCAAAATTTATCGTTTACACCGACAACAATCCACTTACCTATGCTCATTCATCAGCAAAGTTGGATGCCACTACTCAAAGATGGATTGCTGCACTTTCATCTTATGATTTTGAAATTAAATACAGACCCGGAGCAAACAACGCAGATGCAGATGCATTGTCAAGATTACCAGCACTAGCAAGCATCACCGACAACACCAGTGAATTACCATCAGCATCAGTACAGGCTATTTGTAATTTTATTTCAGTCCAGCTATAGAGACTATTTCTTTTTCAGCTGAGATCACTAATCATCTTTCAGATCCTTTCATTTTTAACAGGGTAGACTTAGCAGACGCCCAGAATAAAGATGGACTTCCTGGTTTTTGGATTTCACAGGTGATATCGGGACAGAAGCTACGCATATGCAGTGTCCCTAAGACTCTAGAACATCGTGTTTTCTTCCATAATTTTGATAACTTACAGGTAAAAAACAAGGTACTTAGACGGTTAGTTACCAACAGTACAACTGGAGAGAAACACTTTCAACTTGTATTACCACGTAGTCATCGATTAATGTTTATAAGATCTCTTCATGATCAGATGGGCCACCAGAGAAGAGACAGAACCACATCTCGCGTTCGCGATATATTATTTTGGTATGGTTTAATTAGAGATGTAAAGCAGTGGATATAAGGTAAAATTCATTTAGGACAGATACCAACTAAATCTAGTGTAGTTTAAAAATATACAAATATAAAATTATATAAAACAATGTATCAAGGTTAAAATGCACTTTAAGTTGATATCCTTCCAAGGATAACCCATTAAAGCGTTTCCGCTTATTTCCAATGGGGTCCTTTAGTGTATATCACTTGTTTAATAAAATAAAAAATAAAAAAAAATGAGTTAAGAGGTCACATGGCACAATTTTAGTTGATAATATTTTAAAAGATATGGTTGTAATTAATTTTTAAGATGTTGTTTTATTACTGTTTTGAAAGCGTTATGGTCTTTTATTGATTTTATGTTATTTGGAAGCGAGTTCCAATCTTTAATAGCATTAAAGAAAAAAGTTGAAGAGTCCACACCTTTGATTTTTGGAACAACGAAGTTGAATTGGCTTGATCTAGTGTTATATTCATGATTTTCACTAACTTTTATAAAATTATCTTTTAAATACGTTGGACATTTGTTGTTATAGATTTTATGTGCATGTCCTAATCTTAATTGCTTTACCCTATTCTCAATA
>MJUT01017989.1:505784-521693 GCA_002080005.1 Gigantidas platifrons | reverse complement strand
TGGAATGTTATCTAATCCTGTGCTTTTAAAGGAATTAAGATTGCAAAGTTCTTTGTATATAAAGTCTTTATTTACACTTGTTAATTTTAATTCGAGGTTATTATTGGTAACTTTACAGTAGAATTGTTTAAACAGGTTGGAATTAATATCGAATAATCCTGGAGCTGGTGGTAATGTGTCGACAAGAGAAGATGCTACTGTGGTGAAAAAGGTGTTAAAATGATTAGCGATTTCTCTTAAGCTATGGCATGTTTGTCCGGCTACGTTTAAAACGATACCTGCCACATCTGTTTTTTTAGAACTATATCCTAGGGATTTCAATTGTTGCCAGAGTTTCTTTGGAGATTTTTTATTTTCCTCGATCTTGCCCGATACAAAATCTTCCTTAGCGTGTTTAATATCTCTCTGGACTTTGTTTCTGATCTTACAAAACTGTGCGTATTGGTATTTATTTTGTGTCTTTTTATACATGTGTAACAAATCGTCTCTTTTTCTGATGTTTTCTAAGATGTCGGAAGTCATCCATGGTTCAGTCTGCTGTCGTATTTTGATGTCTCTATACGGTGCAACGTTATCAAGGACTGATGTTCTACCAGATATAGAAGAGATAACTGGTGAGTTATTTCATCAAAGGACAAGACAACAGGGCCCTGAAGATGATGATGAAGATGAAGATAAGGACGAAGATGAAGATAACGCTGTCTCTAGAAAGTCTGCACGTAGAATAAACAATTAAGGGTAATAACAAAATTACCGAACACAGAGCAATCTTCCAAAGGGAAATTAAAAACTCATAAATCAATAAACAGACAAAATCAGTCAACAACCGGGAAACTGGAAAACCGAAATGGTCCTGACTTGGTACAGGCATTTCTAAAGAAATGGTGGATTGAATCAGATTTTACGGCGCCAACCTCTCGCTTCCATTACGGTTCAAAGGTTCCCGTTGTCACTAAAACAGCACTTACAACAATACTGGAAAAAACAGGCAAAATAGCAGTCAAACAGTACCAAACTCAGTATCTAATATATCTCGTGAACCATCACCATCAACTATGAGTCCTTTGAAGTATTTTAATTACGACTGTAAATGTGAAAAGCATTTTTACGTCACACATTCACAAAAAATATTTTTGACATTGTAAACCACGTATACCAAATCCTTATCCTAATACATTTTCACTATATGAAATGTATCTTTTACTATTGTATCAGCAGAGACAGAATATATTTCGACACGATCTTGATATCGGAATATAAACTTTTTAAGAGATCGAATAAGGCGAATCTTTTTATAGCCCTGGTCCAGTAGCCTGTTTTTCAGACAAAGATGACGCTTCAAGAAATCAGAATAATTGCTACTGGCTCTTGCATAACGAATCAATTGCGAGTTAATCAAATTAGCCTGGAAGAAAACTGGTGAATATGTTATGTTGCAACAACCGGATTGGTTGCGGCAAGCAGAGTACGTAAAAGGTCTAGCTCTTCCAGGAATGTTTCCATCATCAGAAAAGGACATCGGACAGGCGTTACCGAAGCTTGAGACCGAAAACATATAGTTCTATTTTAATTATTAAATACTGTCTTAAATCTTCTTATTATATTAAATGGTGGGACACCATAGGGTGTGACAGGTTGTATTTTACCATAGTAATAGTTGTATTTCATAATTATGTATTCAGTAATTAATAACTTCGCGGATGTCTTAGATGAAATATTTCACCTTGTATATAATTACTTTTATATATTATATTAATAAATTATTAAATGAGCTATAATTAGCGATCTCATTAAAACTACTCTAGTACATTGTATATTGATTAGATAACGACACACCTGCATTAACATGCTTGGTATGTCACATGCCTTGGAATCATTTCTTTCCTTGGATATTCTTATTATGCTTTCTATTGGTCCAAAGTTTCCGAGATTCTGAATTCAGTCCTTCTGATTGGTCTTTGCTTTTGAGTTAGATTTAAAAGGGTATTGGCTTTGGAAGGTCCAAGACGCTCTACAAATTTCTCATACTGATTCTTTGGAATTTGGATAGTCTTATTGACATCATTAGATTGTATTATATTGCAACAGATTATAATTGAAGGTATTTACACTTGCTTGTCATTTTCGGTATCTTATTTATTTTGGGGAAATTTGAAGCTTAGAACTTCGATCTGACTGGTTTTATGAATGAATGAATGAATGAATGAATGAATGAAGGAAGGAAGGAAGGAAGGAAGGAAGGAAGGAAGGAAGGATGGAAGGAAGGTAATTATAAGTATATTTCGTTTAATTGATAATAGTTTAACTTGATAATCACTGTATTGAATTTCCTTAATTTTTGTTTAATAACAGTGAGTAGTTATTTTCTAATATATTTTTAATAATGAACTTGGCTATGAAATGCGGCATAACATGATGCAAATTATATTATTATTCCGGATTGAATAATGTTGAGTAGCAATTATACAATTATACATTTTATTGATTATGCAAGAAACTGAGAGCATCCTTAATTGTATATTTTTCCGAAGGAGAACACCTATCATGTAATTACATATACCACTATGATTATAATTTGGTGAAACCTGGTAATTGAGTGTTTTGTATTTGTATTTGTATTTTGTAATTTTGTAAGCAAACCTTGTGTGTATACTAATTCGTAAATTGGTTAATTTGCGAATATGATTTTATTCACAAGAATTGCTATTCGTCATGTAAAATATTTCACTGCCGGATATACATATATTTCATATTATCGTGATTATAAAAAAAGCCCGACAGATACTATATGTTGTACTACGGAATTCTTTTAAAAACACAAGGAAACATTAATACAGTTCACAACCGTAAATCTTTATATTCTATTAAATTAGTGAGCATTATGTTCGAACCTTTGCTATATTTCGTTAAATTAACAAGTATTCGAACCTTGTTATATTTGGTTAATTTAACAAGTATTCGAATCTTGCTATATTTCGTTATATTAACAAGTATTATAACTTTGTTATATCTGGTTAAACTAACAAGTATTCGAATCTTGTTAAATTTACTTAAGTTGACCGAATATTCACTGTTCCTTTTACATACTATAAAGGGGTCATATGAAATAAAATAATTTATCTATTTTAGAGATAAAGTGGTTCAATTACTCTATAATAAAATGTAGATATCAAAATTAGTGCGCACAGCGCGTTTCTGGAATAACCTTCATCAGGTCCACTCACAGTCGTAAGGTTGGAAAACGAAATATTTTTAAAAGTTTTGGGGGCAAGTAATCCAAAGAGTCTAACTGGGATCGCCAAAATCGGTTAAGGTCACCTATGTCTGAGGGAGGAGGAACTTAGTTTTTAATAATACCTTCATGTTTTAGGAACTCTAAATTTCAATAACACATGTATATAATAAACCATGTCATAGTCCACCAGCAGAGGTATCGACCCAGTGAAATAATTCGTCTTATCTTCTTGAAATCGTTATTATATGCACAAAAATATGTAATGTACATACGATAAAAGTAAAATAGCTAGCTGATGAAACAAATTAAAAATCACAAGAGGTATAGATAAGTGGCACAATTAAGTGAATGATTCATCTAAAACAAAGATCGCAAATCACGAATTACAACAGAAGACCGACATTGAATCATGACTCTGAATATCGTATATATTTCGTTTGTTACATCGGACGTAGGAGAACGCACCAATGTCATCATAACTTCATCTTCTTTTTTGTTTTATTATTTTATCTTTTAAGGGTGGAGACACTAAAAAAAATCAAGCAAATTAAACTTAAATCATAAACAATTCCAAACAAAGATGTATTGAACTGTACAATTATGACATGACATGATGACAAAACAAACACAAAGAGCTGATTTAGATTTTTTGAAAATATGATTTACATATTTCATAATGGAATCTACAACATGTACACACAATAGTGAAGCGAAATTAGATTACAACAAAATATTCACATCCATTCACTTAAAATGATAGATGAATTTATTGAAAAAATTTAGATCCTTGTTCGAGTTGTCGTTCTTTATATAGGTAATTGAATTATAGTGGCTGGAAGCCTGGAGAGTTGTCTCCCGTATTGTATGTAAATCCTAGCATTGCAAGATGAGGTCATGAAAAACATGTATTTCTACATTGCGCACAATCAATCTGCAGACAAAAACCCCCCACACCCACCCAAAATTGTTGAAATTGTTTTTGCATGTAAAAAGGGACACATACTGTTGCGGCTTTGCTTTCTTTTTCAGAGGTTTGGCGAGTGGGGAATTGAAGGTTAACAAGCTACCTGCACGGCTGCCAATGAATGTCTTCAACTTGAAGGAAAAGACGATGATGAATTGGTGAAGTTGCGTTACCATTGAAATGATTCGCGTTGCAATAAACCGGCATCCAATTTTGTAAATTTACTTCATTTGACTTCTGTTCCCGGGGTCAAGTATGTATTTTAAAGTTTGTACAGGACACTATCGGCACGGCTGCCAATGAATGTCATCAACTTGAAGGAAAAGACTATGATGAATTGGTGAAGTTGCGTTTCCATTGAAATGACTCTCGTTGGCATAAACGCGGCATCCAATTTTGTAAATTTACCTTCACACGAGGGTCAAGTATTTAATTTGAAGTTTGTGCAGAACAATCGACAACTTTCTAGCAAAAAATTTAACTTAAATTTCTTTCTTTGAGAAAATAATTGTTCTTTGACCCTGATAATGTTAAATTATTGAACATTATTTAAAGTGCTTAATATTGAACTGTGTGCTAAACATTGATCTGTGAGTTGAATATTGTTGATCTTTAATATTGAACTCCATGCCACACAAGTTGTGTGCTTTTGTTGATTGAACTTTAATATTGAACTCCATGCCACGAGTTGTGTGCTTTTGTTGATTGAACTTTATTATTGAACTACATGCCACGAGCTGTGTGCTTTTGTTGATTTAACTTTATTATTGAACTACATGGCACAAATTGTGTGCTTTTGATGGGACTGCAGCGTACACGTATTTGTTTTGAAATAATTGTATGCAGCCGTGACCAAACAATTTCGCCAGTCTAGATAATAAATCATAAGTGTAATGCTTTTCTGTTTTATCTTGCGTTTTTTGCATAAGATGTTTTCAGCAATAAATTAACTAACGTTAATAGTACAACACTGTTTTTAAGCAATGTTTGATATTTAGTTGTATCATAAGGTACGTCAAGAAGTTGTTATAATATATATACAATATTGGTGTATTAACGGTAAACATATAATTTATATGGCGAGGCTTCGAAATGGGTAAAAGACGAACCTTAGCGAGTCTGTCCATCCGTTTTGTGCCGAGCAACATCAATTATATAGTAACGTCATTACACCAATATTGTATTTATCCTGCATTAAAATTTGCAACACAAATGTTATTTGATTTAGTAATAAGAAAAAGATAACTGAAATCACATTGCTACCTTAATAGTAGTTCTGATAAGGGGCGTGACTTAATATATTTATTAGGCTAATGTGGAAAATGTTATCATGACACTGTCATAATAAAGCAAATTTATTTCAGCCTATTTATTATGACAAAAATAACCCAATTCCAATGTATGACAGTGGTGTGTCTTAATAACTTTATTAGGCTTAAATGAAAAGTGTAATTATGACAGGGGTGTGGCTTATTAGCTTTATTATGCTAATGTGAAAAATCTTATCATGACACTGTCATAATAAAGCAAATTTATTTCAGCCTATTTATTATGACAAAATAACCCAATTCCAGGATAAATATATATATATGACCGCTCATCTCTCTGGCTTGGTACCGACGCCTCACGAAAATGTGTTGGGATTATACCATATTTGTTTTACCCGAGATTTCCTTCACAGTGCAATGATGAGGTCATGCAAGTATAATCCACATGTTAGTGGAATGCCAACACTACCATCAAACTGGGTGAGCAGCGTTGTTGTTAAGAACACTGAATCCTAAACGTCAACATTGTGTACAATATACTTAGTCTATGTAATACGGGCCCGAGTGGTTCAATGAGTTAGATAGTTGGATTACCTAACAGCTTGTACAGGCCAATCACCAATACGACGTGGGTTTGCTCCCGGCTTTGTAAATTACAAAACAGGATGCACTCGACTCGCAGCGCAGTTAATAAAGTTTGCCAGTTGCTTGCCCATGGTCGGTGGTTCTCTCCGGGTACTCAGGCTTCTTCCACCACTAAAACTGGTCACCATGATGCAGCTGAAATATTGCTGAAAGTGGCGTTAAACACAATAAATCAAATCAATCAAATCTATATAAATTAACTTTAGAGTCACATGTAATTTTATATGTGTTTTGATTGGATTAAAAAATTGTACTGAATCTGAAGATAGACGTCGTTTTCAAGGCTTTGCGTGCCGTTGTCATCTGGCGATTTTCTTTAAATGAGGTACCTTTTGGGGTTATTTAAATTTATTTCCGATTACTTGCCTGATTTTGAAAAAAAATAAATATATTTTTCACTATCATAACAAAAAAAGTTTGAATTAATTTATTAGAATTGATCGAAATTATTTGTTCGGTTTATTCGAAAAAAAAAACCTCAATCAGGTTGTACACACCCTTGCGTAACCCACCACGCGTGTTACATGGTGTGTACAATCTGATTGAGGTTATTTCTTCATGAACCGACCACAAATTTCGACCAATCCTTAAGTAATGCAGAAGTTGTGATCTGTATAATATTTGTTATATAAAAGAAAGTTGATGGTCTTAATCATCTATTAAGTATTATTACATGTACAGATCAAATGGTAAATATACAAATCATCATATCAACAGATAAACAAAGACTTAGATAATAAAACGTGATATACATGTAGCAGACAATAATCAGATTACGTCATGCTATGAGGATGGAACGACATTTTAAACCAGCATATCATCAAACATTTCATACTATACAGGATATCGTTAGATGTTGGTGTGTTGTCAAAAAAAAAGATCCAACTACATGTAACATTATACAATTAATGGCGTTTAATGAGGTGGATACAAGGATTTATTAACCCAAGAATATTATATTTACCAAGGCCCCTTAGGGCCGAGGTAAATATATTATTCTTGGGTTAATAAATCCTGGTATCTACCGAATTGAAATTCATTAATTGTTTTATAATATGACACATTGTATATGTTTCTTTCACCCTTAAAATGAGTTTTGATCACGATATATTCTTTTGTTTACCTTATTGGAATGTTATATTCACCTGGCGTGACGACACACCAGGTGATTATGACATTCTCACAAGGTAAACAAAACCACGAGGTGCTTATCAGAAAAAGACATTATACGAAGTCATGTAATAATCAGTTGTAATATGATTGACAATAATATTAAGTACTACAAGCATATAAATAATGTCTATAACATGACACTGGTCTACTATTTCAACATGGTTGAGCCTGTTATATGATCTATTGCAAATGAAGTGATGAAGTAATAATCTTTCTGCATTAAATACAATTTCGTGTTAGTCAATTCTTTTAAAAGTATTTTTGCACACATTTTCATCAACAGCTTTAAACAGAAATGCTTTTTACAAACTCTGATTTCCAAACTAACAGAGATGTTTAAAGAGAGATAACTTTAATTTAACCGAGTTAATTTTACTGAACTTATTTAACTCATGAGAACATCATAATTTCACAAAATCCGCCGTTTTAAATGTTTAGTAGTAAAAAATAATAACATTTCCACCCTGTCCATGATACAATCATTTAATTTGTGTATGCGGATTCTATGTTCTTTTATAAGCTTTGTATTCAGACTTTCACACCTCTCCATGAAAACACTCTTTATAATAAAGCTGTTCGCCCTATTACTAGTATATGGGATAATTATCATTTTTACACGCATTTGAAACCACTTACATGACCCCATGATTTCACTAAGATTTGAGATTTGACCCATAAAACTAGCTCACCTTCCACTTTTTTATGAATGACCTGTACCTATAATAAATAAATACTAGTATAGTCTAGGGTGACGGATAAATAGACCTAACAATAGTCAGATCAAAGGTATGTGCCAATGAATGTTCGTCCACTTGATGTAATGTACCTATAAATAGAGACGTTATTGCATAGACTGCTTCTGATCTCTTCCCTAGATTAATGAGAAAAGACAGAAAATGGTTTGGAGAAAAGTTTGGGGTCATATGGCAAGCAGGAAAAATGACTGGACTATCACAAGTCACAGGCGAGTCTGAAAATGGCATTACATTTGGAATGTTGCAAACCATATTCATATTTAATGCACGCCAAGGAATCATAAGCTTTTCCCCAAACCATGTTTTTCATTTTCTCATTAATCAAAGAAAGAGATATGAAGCAATCTTCAATTTCGAGTTTCAAACATTACTAACACACTACATCACAACAGCTGACAAAGTTTGGACACACAGCCATGATAATATGCAAGATTAATAGGCAATTTATAAAACTCGGTTGATTGATTTATGGTGCTTAGCGCCACTTTCAACAATATTTCAGTTACATCGTGGTGATCAGTTTTATTGGTGGGGGAAACCGGAGAACCCAACAAAAAGCACACATCTTTATCCCATTATATTTCATCGAGTATACCTCGCTATGAACGGTCTACGAACTCACAACTGTAGTGGTGATATGCACTAATTTTAGGTTAATTTTATATTTGTAGATTTTGATGCATTTCAATATCGAATTATATTTATGTTATCCCCAATTTCAAATTTATACGTGATAAAGGACTTTATTTGAGCGATCTAACATACGGGTGCTTTTCCTTTGATGTTTTTTTTTCGGAAATACGTTCAGATTTAATGTTGCTTTCAGAATAACATAATAAGCAAATTATATTAGATTCCTGACTTACTTCGAATTCTTCAGTTAAAATTAAATTAGTTTTACCACATTTTACATGTACAATTTTGTTGCAAGAAAAAAAAATTCACCAAACACAATATCCTGACAAACTACATAAACGTTTGAAGTTCCGACAGACGTATGTTACATGTTACATTTTGTTTTCTCTCGTATCAATTCCTCAAGTTTTTGGGTTTAATTTTGTTCAGCACTCAAACACATCTGAGCAATTTTACAAACTAACTGACCATTTGTTATGAAAAAAAAAACAAAAAAACTTTCACATAGTTTTAATGAAATGTGTTCACTATTGAGACCTGTTTTCATGTACATGCCATATAACACATGTACATGTATTTATTTATCACCTGACATGAATTTATGATTAATCCAATCAGTAAATTTGACAAATAAATGTTGAAATTTTCAGTAAACTTGTAAAATTACTGGGTTATTTCAGTAATTTCATAAAATTACTGACCTGTTTAGTAATTTCAAAAAATTACTGATTTTTCAGTAATTTTGCAAAATTACTGGTTTTGCAAATTTACTGTAACATATGGACAATCTACACACGATTAGACATATGTGTTATGTCTATCTCTAGATTTGTCTTACGAAACAAGGTAGCACTTCGACTATTGAAGCTATATTTTTATATTGCGGATGTGGTCGAGTGGTATAGGGCGCTGGACACACGGCTAAGCGATTGGTGCTGCAGTGTATCAATGGTGTGAGTTCAAATCCCGTCGAGGGAAGAACAAACATTTGACAGCCATAAATATATATTTGGCCAGCGGTAGATCATGTGTTCGAGCCCCGGTTGGGTCACACACCAAGGAGCAAAGACTGGTTGTCTCGAAATCAGAATAATATATCCGAGTGGAGCGACATATCTACCCGCGGGTTGTAGTATCAGTGAGCTAGCATTATAAAAGTACATATCAGACCTCATCATCATCTCATTGAAAGTTAACTTCTTCTCGCCATGATATAGCTGAAAAATTGCTGAATTGGCGTTAAGCAGCAACCATCTACTCACTCACTATATACATTGTAACGAAGATTGTATATTAGGTATAATACTTAAGAATAGAGCATTCTTTATACATGTATATAACAACGATATTTGCATTGTTATATGCTTTTGTGGGGACAGGTATTGTATTCACATGTTCAACACATTTGCATGAGAGGGTCCGCGTGGATCAATGAGTTAGGTAGTTGGATTAACTAACAACTCATATAAACATATCACCAATACTGCGTTAGTTCGTACCTGGCTTTGTAAATTACAAATAAGGGTGCACTCGACTCCCAGCCGCAAGTGATGCAGTTTACCAGATGCTTGCCCATGGTTGGTAGTTATCTTCGGGTACTCTGGCTTCTTCCACCACTAAAACTAGTCGCCATGATATGGCTGAAATATTGCTGAAAGTGGCGTTAAGCACAATAAATCAATCATTCAATCATATGCATGACGGACCCCGCATATACGTCATTTCATTTAAAAGGGGATGTTTGTGAATATAAAACTATATTAAACCCGTCACTTTAGATTGAAGTGCCTGTGCGAAGCCATTTTATTTGATATTGTATCTGTTTCAAAAATATGATATTTTTTATTTTTCATTTAATCAATAAATATTTATCATTGATTATTAGAAGGAAATGCGTTTGAACATAATATGTTTTTGTTATTTCAGTCTACATTTATATCATTTCATATAAAATTGTCTTTATGTTACAGTGTACTTACAAATTAGTGAAAATAGTACAACTCATCAAACAGTTCTATGCAAATTCCTCACATGCACCATCAACTCTGAAGCTGACACTAGTTTCCTTGTAAAATTAGGAGTAAGACAGGGAGGTGTTATGTCATCTGTGCTCTTTATAATTGCCATTGATTTAGGAAAGAGAACAACCCTAACAGAATGTGACACCGGACTGAGATGGACAATATGTACCACACTAGTGGGTACAGACTATGCTGATGATTTAGCGCTATTATCACATACTGAAGACCATATGCAGGAAAAGACCAGAAAGCTTGAAGCAAATGCTAGAATGATTGGCCTAAAGATCAATGCCAAGAAAACAAAGTTAATGTACCTCAACCCAGAGAGATTACCAGTTATATTTGTAGAAGGAAATAAAACTGGATACAGTAGACTTCTTTAATTATCTAGGGAGCTGTATAGCAACAGAGGTTGGAGCTGAAAGAGATATAAAGGTCAGAACAGGAACAGCTAGATTAGCATTCATCAGATTAGGCAACATCTGGAAGACAACAGCCTTTTCAAGGAAGACCAAGCTTAAACTCTATAGCAGCTGTGAACTATATGTGCTCTTATAAGGCTCAGATTGCTGGGGAATGACTGATAAAGACATCAACAGACTCTCCAGCTTCCATAACACATGTCTGAGAAAGATAATGAAGATATTCTGGCCGAACAAAATCTCCAACAAAGACCTGCATAATATCACAAACAGCAAGGACATGGAGACTTTGCTGATTCAAACGAGATGTAGATGGCTTGGTCATGTTCTACGTAAACCATCTGAAGGCATGACAAGGGTAGCCATTAGATGGACACCAGAAGGAAACAGAAGAGAGGAAGACCAAAAGCAACATGGAGGCGCACCATCGAAAATGAAATAAATGAAAGAGGATACATCTGGGGCACAATAGAAATACAAGCCAGCAACAGAGAAGAATGGAAAAAAACTTGTCCTTGATCTATGTCCCATGAGGCATAGCAAGGACTAAGTAAGTAAGTAAGTTGCAAATTTGAAAGTATCTAAATTGCATTATGGTATGTGACAAACGTCTGTCAAATATTCATGGTCGGTTAATTGGAATATTACGAGTGTACAGAACAGATGTTGATGGTGAGTTAATTGAAATTGTACATTAAAGATATTCTTAGTGCTGATCAATTTGAAGTTTGCTAGTACATTGAGCACGAGGACGAAACTATCATCAATCGGTCAACATGCTTTTGATATATGAACGTTAGAGAAAAGCGAAGGGGCATCCAAGAATGGACAATCCAGAGACACAATGGACATAGCAAACTCATAAAAGTCAGAAATATTAAACATAGAATATGAATGTAAAATACAAATCAACGGGACATGCTATTTCATAAATTTCAAAGGAAACCGGACATAGTATTAGATATTAACAATTACAAAACAAGATTTGTTAAAGAAAATGATAAGTATATCGTCCCCTTCTCCAACTTCTACCAACACGCCCGCATTACCAACTGTGTAATAATTATCAGCTGATAGGAAGGGCGGCTTCAATTAGGAACATGCATTAAAGCAGTTCAAAAACGGAACTCCTAAATTGATCCCGTGGTATTTATCGTTTTGTTTGACAGGTTTTTATAAGAGAACAATACCGCCTTTAGAATAACAAAGGTTCTTTAGATGAACATTAAAAGGTAAAAGTATCATGCAAAATGTTTGAAGATACCACATGGGTAATCAACAAATATCCCTGGTAACCAGAAGACACTTCAAGGGTAATCAGAAGATACCACGGGGGTAATCAGAAGATACCACAGGGGTGATCAGAAGATACCACAGGGGAAATCAGAAGATACCACGGGGTAATCAGAAGATACCACGGAGGTAATCAGAAGACACTACAGGGGTAATCAGAAGATATCACGGGGGTAATCAGAAGACACTACAGGGGTAATCAGAAGATATCACGGGGGTAATCAGAAGACACTACAGGGATAATCAGAAGATACCACAGGGGTAAATAGAAAATACCTAGCGGTAATCAGAAGACACTACAGGGGTAATCAGAATATACCAAAGGGTAATCAAAAGATACCACAAAGTTGATCAGAAGAAACTCTCAGAAGCCGTAAATCGAAGGTGGAAATACCCATTTGTGTATGTTTAGCTGAACATTAGACCAGTATAGAGCAGCCAATTTCGAAGAGCTTTTTTTCTATAAAAGTGCAAAAATAAACACAAGCAAAAACAACCTCAGATTGTAAAACTTATTTGAAAACTGGGGAAAATACCAGGTGCTCTGAACGGGTTATCATCCCTTGTCTTATTAATAGATCCCACTATGAATTTGAGAAGCCAGTAAGGGAAACTAAGATTACAAACAGAAAACATTACGGAAACATGTCAGTGGCCATCCGACACTTAATGGGACCATTTAATTTCTGAAGCGATTACTTGTGTTTAGGTTTCTACTCAGTAGGAATAATCGGCTAGTCAATAATTACCAAAAATGCTTGCAATTACAATTCGTATTGCTTTCAGAAGTTTGAGGTTTTACCATGTATCAGAGTGTGCATTGTGGTGATTGGATGTGGATGTATTTGTCATCATTATTGTTTTTAATTTTTATTGTTAGACACACCGTTAGGGGGAGAGACAGGAATGCTGTTACTCAGGAAAATCGAATTTTCTGTTGGGAAATCAGAGTCCGTAAAAACAATTATGAGCGGAGCTGTTTATGATGAGGTGTGCAAAACTATTTGTTTTAATGAAAGTTTAACGATTGAATAACACAAAATTGTATTTAGTGTAGAAATATAAATGGCCTAATTGTTTTATATGGATCATACGATAGGCATAAACAGGTTGAACTAGTATGCAATAGTCATGTTATAGATATAATTTAAAAGCTTGTATCACTTAATATTATTGTCAATCATATTACAAATGAATGCTACATGTATTTGGATCGTTTGTTTTCGACAATACATCAACATCTAACGATATCATGTATAGTATAATATTTTTGATGATATGCCAGTAAAAATGTCGTTACATCCACATAGCATGACGTAATCTGATTTTTTTCTGCTACGTGTATATCATATTTTATTATTACATAATTGTAAAGTTGTACACGTTTCATATTATTTTTTTAATTTTCAACTATGTTTGGTGCTTTGGCTTTCTAGTGTTCTATTGACTTGTGATCTATTGTCTGGTGTTGTATTGCCTGGTGTTCTATTGCCTGACTATCTTTTAACTCTTTTGTCAAAACAATCTGATGAATATTTTTTACCAATCCGAAATCTTGTCTAGTCCACACCAGATACTAGCGTATGAAAGCGCACATCCGATTCAGACGTGTGTGTTGCAGACGATGCAAACAATGCACATCCAGTACCAATAAGTGCTCAACAAGAATACATATATATATATATATACATATTTGTACGCAATATTTTTGAGTAATAAGTGTTAAGTTTAAGGAAAACAATTTTATTAATTTAGATTTGTGTAGTATTATTTAACACTTGTCATATTTGTGTATCATACAGTTAAGATCAGGTAAAATCAGTTATTTAATGTGTAGTTAGGCAATAGACCAGAATGATATATCCTTCGGTAATGGGACCATCTCAGTGTTGTATTGCCCTCATCCGTTTGCTTTGAGCAATATACCATTGAGGTATTCCCAGTACCTTGAAAAAACTATACTGGTTTGTTATACCTTATAATTTTTTCTCTATATAAATGTATTAGGAATAAAAATCAACATTGTTACTGTTTGTTTTTTTTTAATCTCAAAATCCTTGAATCAGCGTTCTGTTGCCGTTAACAGTTTTCGTTCTGTTGGACCATGTCCGATCTGTTGACTGCTTGCCCTACTTTTATTGGTTACTTGAAATAGCTGCACGCGTATTTCACGTGATAAGGTATAGCAAATCAGTTTCGGCTTTGGGCAATAGTTCAGTCCTCGGGTCAACAAATCTGTTTCGACTGCGGGCAATAGTTCAGTCCTCGGGTCAAACAAAACAGCTGTTGTCCTCGGATCCAGTCAACAACTGCATACTATTGCCTGACTGCAGATTAAATAACTGTATATTATGTACGTCTTTGTTTATCAGTTTATCTGATGATTTGTACATTTTCTCTTTGATCTTTACACGTGCCAATATATATTATCAAGCAACGAGTGTGGTATAAATATATTATCTCAGATACATATGATCTTAATATTAATATATCTTACTATTTTGCATATAATTTCAAAGTCAATTGTGATTGGCCAGTTACTCATCGAGCTTACCTTAATTCGATTTTCTTATTTCGAATGTAGCCACGTCTACAGGAATATGGTCATGGTGTCTAAAGTCACTTTCTACAATATGTCAGTTATATTGTGGCGATCAGTTTTATTGATAGGGGAAACTACAAACCGACCACACGTCACTGGCAAACTGTATCACTTAAAGTTGCATCGAGTACACCTCGCCATTAGTGGAATTCGAAAGCGCAACTTTAGTAGTGACATACACTGATTTTACAAATAGTCATAAATCCAACTACCATAGGATCACGACCAGGTGTTGCAATTCATTCAATGTAGTTATTGTGTTAATCATAGGTACGACTGTGGGTGTCTTATAAGAAACAAGAACTACACGCCATTCTGGAACAGCTGGGTTCATCCCCGTGCTTTGGTGCGGCCCCTGTTACTATCTTTATCGTTGTCTGCGATGTGTTTATTTGTGTTGTTTGTTTTCATTCTCTGACGTGTACCCAATGATGTCTCTGAATTATCTGTACCTGATTACCAATTCAGTTTTCTTCCAAATTTATTTGAACCTTTTGTGATTTAAGTAGCATGCAGTTAATAATTAAATACTACATAAGGGGTAGAATGGGGTCCCCCTAGCATGGACTCTGGTACCCCTTTTTAAAGATACCAAACTGGTATCCCTCTTGCATGGACTCTGGTATCCCCCTTTTAAAGATACCTAGCTAGTATCCCTATACCCAGTAGATAACCTAGGACACCATTCAGGGTATCCCTTCGTATGAAATCCAACACCCCCTCAATTAGGGTATTTCATGTATGACAGATACCATTCTTTTACGGGTTATGGTATCCCTCTTCTATTTATAGTTTATGTTAGTAGGAGGATGGTATCCCAACTATGATGAAGACAATAACAGGTCATTACATACACTTCAAAGTTTTAATTTGTTGTATGATCAACTAAGTTAAT
>MJUT01017989.1:455350-484014 GCA_002080005.1 Gigantidas platifrons | reverse complement strand
TTTAAATAATATATTTGTTTTATTGGCATGTAGCGACGCTGATTAAAGTTTAATCCGCTTTCATATACAAATATACTTCAATAAAACTGAGAAAAAAACATATATTCAATATTTATATCAAACAGTATTATTATTTGTGTTCACGGATGCGGGCGTGGTTAAATGATGAGGTTTCATTTCCGAAGTCACGTGTCAATTGTTTTACCACTTGTGTTATACTTTTGTATAGAGGTTTAGTGAATAGGCGATTATTGTGAGCAGACTATCAAAGATATACATTTCAATTTAGTTATGATGATGATGCCCGATTTGCATTGAGCCAACACACTTAGACTGATTGTATTCTGATAGTTCACAGAAGCAACAGTCGTTTTGTAGATGTGTCACTCCACTAAGACACGCTATGCTGATTCCGAGCCAACTAGTCCTTGCTGTTATTCCTTAATGTAGAGTACTTAGCGGTAATGTAACATATGTACATATCATACTACTTAGTTTGACAACCATACACTACTAATGAAGTTCAATCAATAGTGTATTGTTTGTTACAGAAATAGGCTGACCCATATAATAGTAATTGTTTAATTTTTTTATCAATAACAGACTTCATAAAACCGAGCACCAACTATCCTTAAACTGTGTAAACCATATAAGTAGGGGTATCGCTACTCATAGCAGTTACTGAAAGCAACCCTTTAATTGGAAATTATCTTGATTGTGTTAAATGGTGTATAAACCGTTAGATCATTAGATAAACACTTCAGTTTGTAATATAAAACCCACGTTAGGTTATAAATCTCTTGAATGCTTGCAACCGATAGAACACTGGGTTATAAGGACATAAAACAGAGGACAACCCCTAAACTATATCATTTATTTTTATGTTTAAATAATACAATATATTTACGACTGTAAATGAATTGAAAAAATAACTACCAATGAATTGATTATTAAATTAATGATATACTGTGATGTAAGGAGAATAGCCAGTAAATGGATTAGTATGTTAATTATACGCTTGTGGTCTAGACTTATTGATGCATAAACATAGTAATAGTAAAAATGGAAACTGTATAATAAATATACAACAAAACGTACATTGTCGGAAAATTAATATACTTATTTATACGAACATTAGAAACAGGTAGAAATCGATCTTTTCTAGTCTGTTTCGAAGAATGCAAATTGATTTTATATTTAACAAAAATGTACGTACATTGTATTTATCCTGCAATATCAAAAAGTCCAAACCAGCTGCCAAATTGTCTGCAAATAACAGATACAAGCGTCATTTCTAATTGTTTTTATTGACGCCATCTGTAACGCCAGCGCTTATTCTGTTCCCATTTCGCTCTGTCGATCTGCATGAATCAAGTGCAATAAAAGCTTTATAGTCAGCTTTATAAAATAACACTGAAGTTGATTTGACCCCCATTTACTAGTACTAAATTTAACACAATTGCAGGATAACACCAGAAAAGTGTAGAATATCATATAGGGAGAACAATACGTAACGCATATAATCGAAACTACCAAGCACACGATTCTAGTCATAAAAATGAAGTCCTCACCTCGAATGTTTTGAGGTCGCCATCATGACCTTGATAACTGTTACAGAATATCTAGATCTGTATCACTGTTTGTCGTAGTCACAATCCAGTCCTGTTCATCGGGTTCTTAGCAACTGAGTTGGTGCCACCTGTGGAATGGGACTTACTTAACATTCAGAATCACATAATTCACCCACGGTGTTTAAATGTTGATCAATATTTTTACCTTTCTTCGTATTGTATTGTCGACCCCTGTTTGTCTGTTTGTCCTTTTTTATTTGTCCAGAGTGTTGCATGTCCTTCTGATTACCTCTTTTTCATATTCAAACTTTTTTCAATCGTATTTTTTGTTTGATTCCACATTAATAACTGTATTTTCGTCAGAAAATATATGTAAAGCGATTCGCATTACTATAAATACACTACTGTGTGCCTATGCCAATTTTCATGTTCTATTAACAAGGAACATACATTTAGACTTCTTCCAAATACAAGACTAACTGTAGTCTTATCTATGATAATCGTTATGGCTCTATTATGTTTTATATTATCCATGTAATGAATGTTGTAGTGTCCCTAATAACAATTGAATCACCCCAATTGAATATGAAATATTAGGAGTCTATTGCTATATGTCATTTTCTTTTGTAAGCAACAGATGCATTAATATTTGAATCATCCCATAAAGTTATTGACACATATCTTTCTGATTGCCTTTATTTATCTTTTTATGTTGACTCTTAAAATTGGTATCCTTGTCCTGAACATACTTTCGAATTGAAGTGATGTATATCTGAAATAGCATAAACCTCGAGAGGATCCGAGAACATAGAATAGAAATGTGATGAATTTACAGACCCTGCATCGTATAAGTTTACACTATGCACGAAACGCAAACGAACGAAAAACGCAAACAAAACGAACGGAAAACGAACGAACGCTTCACACGAACGACACGAAAAACGCACGATACACAAAACGAACACACGATACACGAAGCGAACACACGATACACGAAACAAACAAACGATACACGAAACGAACGCACGATACACGAATAGCACCGTGTTATTATTTGAATGACTTTTGAGCAAATTGATGTGATTAACCTCTGTAATCTTATATTTTATAAGCAAGTTATTTGATAAATTAGTCGGTAAAGTAATAGGATAATACAATTTATACTAAATAGTTTATATTACCAATGTGTTTAATAATTATATTTATGATTAAATTTTAAATCTCATATATTTGACTTCCAAATATGACTCTCTATTTATATAATTAAACACAATTTATATTTATATAATTATTTAGTTATACAGAATTAATATATATAATTATTCGGATTCTGAATTGACAATTCCAGCCAGACATAAGTGTATCAGTTATTTTCTCGATTAAGCTGTCCGAGAGGCGTGTGACTTCAAAAGGTCATATAATTGTTAATTATAATGAAATTACAAATGTAAGAGTTGACATTTCGCATCTGCAGTACATGTATTTCCCAGGTGAAACTGCCAGAGGCGTTTGTTTACATACATGTAGATGATTTCTTGTTTATTTGTCCTAGAGTAAATTATAGAAAAAATGCATTTATTAAATATGTTTTTCACTTATTGTGCAAAATTACTGGTACATGTGAATAAAGGAAATACATGTTTGTATA
Source organism: Gigantidas platifrons (assembly GCA_002080005.1). NCBI lineage: Eukaryota > Metazoa > Mollusca > Bivalvia > Mytilida > Modiolidae > Gigantidas > Gigantidas platifrons. Next base: position 480,795 of record MJUT01017989.1, on the reverse strand, counting down.
TGTAAAATTTTGCTTACACTTTAATTATTTTTTTTTTACTAATAGTAAGATTGAAATTGTAGTAATTATTTTAAACTGGAAATCGTAGCGTGGGTTCGTTTCGTGTATCGTGTATCGTTCTTTTCGTGTATCGTTCGTTTCGTGTATCGTTCGTTCGTATTTCGTTTCGTGTATTCGTCTAATTAAACTGGCGAACAATACACGAAACGAAAGAATAAATTACACGCACGAAACGCAAACGAACGGAAAACGAAAAACGATCGAACAATACACGCAAACGAAACGAACGAAAAACGCAAACGATACGAAATATCTGTTAAGTTAAACGATCCAGGGTCTGTACCGATGCGTGGGAAAACAGTCCCCTCCTCAAAAAAGGCGTCTGTCGAACTATCGGGAAAACACTTCTCCTCGGATAGGTCTCAAATATTGATATCCACCTCGTTGGAAGACAGGGGCTATCGTGGTCGTGATCATATGATAGATTGATTTACAACTACCTCTTCAATCCGTGCCTATCATCACCGATGTTGTGAGTTCGAATCTGGATCAGGGCAAGGTGTACAACATTATGTGATAAAGTTTGTCAGTTACTTGCGACAGGTCGGTGGTTTTCTCCGGGTCCACCGATTTTCTCCACCAATGAAACTGACCGCCGTGTTATAACTGCATTATTGTTGAAAGTGGCGATAAACAACGACAAACAAACAAACAATTTAAAGGTAAGAAAGCCGTATTTGTAAATTGCCTGATCGTACGAAGTGACGTTAGATAAGTTGTAGTAAACGTCAATGTTTTAGCTTGCATAGTGAATTAAGAGAACTTGATATATACTTCTGTTGGTCTGATATTGTACAGTGACTTAGGATAAATTGATATACACTTGTGTTGGTCTGATATTGTACAGTGAGTTAGGAGAAATTGATATATACTTGTGTTGGTCTGATATTGTACAGTGAGTTAGGAAAAATTGGTATACAACTGTGTTGGTCTGATATTGTACAGTGACTTAGGACAAATTGGTATACACTTGTGTTGGTCTGATTTTGTACAGTGACTACAGTGCCTTTGGATAAATTGGTACACACTTTTGTTGGTCTGATATTGTACAATATCTTACCTCCTACATAAATGTAAGAAAATGATTGGTTTAGCGTGAACACGTGGACGCCCTGTATAACTCATACAGGGTTAGTAAATTTCATACAGGGTTAGTAAATTTCATACAGGGTTGGTAAATTTCATACAGGGTTAGTAAATCTCATACAGGGTTAGTAAATTACCATTAATAAGTAATAGTTGACTTGATGTATTTTGGGAAATTACTTGTGTTCTTTAAACATTCTTTCCAGGGTTTTGAAAACAGTTTATTGTTTTTGTGAAAACTTTGAATGTTCTTGCTGAACATTATGGGATATTTTTCTGTGATATAAAATATCGAAAGTTTGTATTTGTCAATTATTTTATGAATTCTTGAGTATAGACTCATAAAAGTAAGAAAAAACTCAGAACTTCATATACACGTAATTGTCCTACATTGTACAGTGACTTAGGAGAGATTGATATACATATAAGTATCCTATATTGCACAGTGACTTAGGAAAACTTGGTGTACACGTTATTGTATGATTTTGCGCAATGCTTTAGAATATGCTTAACAGAAATTATGTAAAATTTAATATGAGGCTTTTAGGAAATCACTGAATACAACATGCAACTGCTAATAACGTCTTTGGTGTCTAAGCATGTCTGGCAGAGTAGCTTTATACTTTCATCGATACACCAAAACAGGTTCAAATGACCAGTAACTTTAGGTCAAACAAACGACATATTTCATGATATTAACCTGGAACTTTTTACCATTACTGGACTTTATATGTCACATATTATAAGACATAGTATATGTATTATTTCCTTACGCGGGTTTTACTAAGCAGTGGGTTTGTAATAAGAAGGCCAGTATTACGGCTGTCATTTCTGTGGAGATTTTGCAACGATACAGCTGAAAATTGTTGGCATTGAACTCAAAACAACCAATAAGTGTTGGAACATTTGTTTTGTAAAATTGTATATTTGAATGATGTTATTTTGTCTCTCCTATTGAAAATTTTGTCTCCTTATTAATATTTTATTTCTGTTTCATTTCACCTGATTTGCTGGATTGCCCTAGCTAATACTCTCTAATTGTTTATACATTAAACTTGATACTTATCGCCCCGAAATAGCTGAAATATTGTTGAAAGTGGTGCTAAGCACCATGGCCCTAAGCATTCAGATCAGAGATAAAGCAACGATTTATTGATGTGACGCTTTAATTTATAAAAGTGAGCATGCTGTTATTAATCAAATTAGTTTAGAATTAACACCACGTCACCCAACACTAGATGAGGCTTTGTAATACAGTTATTAAGATTAATATTGGTAAGATAAACATTGATAGAAATCAGATAAACACAATGCTGCTTCAATAAAAGTTGCATAATTCATCCTGACCAAATCGAGTATTTCTTAATACAATTTTGACTACTTTGAAAATATTTTTAAAAAATCAAATATAATACAACATATGACAAGTTATTCAAAATATGAAGTTACGAAGTTATGCAAAATATGCGATGTTATGTAAAATATGAATAGTTATACAAAAAATTGAGCTATGTAAAATATGAATAGTTATACAATAAATGAAGCTATACAAAATATGAATAGTAATAAAATAAATGAAGTCATACAACATTTACAAAGTTATACGAACATGACGTTATACAAAATATAAAGCTATACAAAATGTGAAACGCTTTCAGTGATTTCTTATTATGCAATTGCTTGATAGAAAGTTACATGATCATGCTTCAATAACTTGCTAATAATCATTTCATTTCACTGATATAATAATTTGTTCTATCTAAAAATTTTCCTTTTTTATGACATATTTAAATACAATAATAAAACAAATATATAAAATTACGAAATAAGTACATGTATTATGAAATGAACATTTAAACAGTAATTGTCAACAATTCCACCAATATAAAAAAACCGAACAAGTCCCCCAAACCACTGACCACATGACAATACCATGAAATATGGCTCTGGATATCGGTGCACGCGCAAAATGTGTTTTATGTGTCAAAGTTTAACTTAATGTAAAACAGCTGTTGAAACTATGTGGTTTAAGTAGTCCATCCACACCTGTTACATGAAGTTATCTGTCGCGTATAATGACAATACTTAAAAATATATCATAGCAAAAACGTTAGTTTGTCTACCCTGAACATATAAGTGATGTTGTTTAATATATAAAAGTTAAACATATGGAATATCAAAATCATATTGTACTTGTTCGAGGAGCTATAGTTTGTTATTTATCTTATAATCTAAAACATTACATGATGCATACTGAGCTTAGAGGTTATTTAAAATGAGGTTAAGATGTTGACTTAATAATTTTTTATATAATGTAAGTAAAATACCAATACAAGTATATAACATACATGTACTTTACCGAGAAATATATAGTTTATTTATACAAGATTTAGTAACATGTAAAAAGGTAGGACCTTGGTGATGTTTCGTTAGTTGCTTCGCAGCTAGTTTCATCTTTACCGACACTGTGCACAAATAGTGCTTATCCTGTCAAAACAACTGTAAGATGTCTGAAAGAGTAGAAGCAATCGTCATTCTAATCGTTGTCAAAGTTACTCTCCAACATGTCGGTGCTTATACTGTTACCGTTGCGCAACATGAATCATGTCCCAGAAAAGCTATTTGTTGTTTAGTGACCATATACAACACCAAATGCCCAGTCAATACACTTTGACTGCTCATATTAGAACCTGTGCAAGATTAATTACATTGTGACATAATGCTCCTTTCTCAATACAACTAATATCTTAATAAAGCAAAAATTCACTGGTTTGATATGCGTGTACTTGTTGCAGGGTACTATTATTTATCTAGAATATTGTTTCACACACACACACATACGACACAACATAATCAAGTAAAACATTGAGCGGACCCATAATAAAACTAGAAAAGAAGTATGCCCCCGCACTTCATATTTATGGACAATGTTGTTTTGCTAGGAGTGATTTTTTTAAAAACTGAAGTGTGTAAGATACACATGATGCCCCCGACTGACCATAAGCAATTGTAAACAAGTCAAAAACTGTAGTAGGAGCCATACAAACCATGCTTCCATTACGTGGCTGGTAAAAAGGAAATGAAGTCCAACTACCTGTTATTTTGAGAATATTTGATGAAAATCAAAATCCTGTGGACATGCACACCTCCATTATGTGTAAAAACATCCTGCAAAATATTAAAGCTGTAGATCTAAAGCTGTAGGAGGAGATAGCCGGACAAATCATGCATCTATATCCACACGGACGAACGGACGGACGGACGGACAAACGGACGAACGAACGAACGGATGGACAAGGGTAAATTATTATGCCCCCGACTCTTCGTCGCGGGGGCATGCAAACTGGGATGAACCCAGGTGCTCACGAAGGGTGTGTACATGTACGTATTAGACAAATATTACAGTTAAAACCCACTACAGTCCCTTATGTGGGATCCGCATCTGACATGGGGTTTTTATTTATCTATAATGGGTTACATGTAAATGCAAATTTAAAAAGTACAAGCATCAGAAACAATATACTTATACATATAAATAAAGCGGTTGTGTCTTTAGAATTATATTTGCTATATCTCTGCAAAATTCATCTTATATATGGATTATGTTTCAATATGTGTGATGGTGGGGGTTCTGTCTTGATATGCATTGCAGAATCAGCTACATAAGGTCATTGCTTACTGTAATGAAAAAGAAATGTATTATGAAAGGAAAATTTAAACAGGATGCAAAATTTCACCTGCATTAGCAAATGAACACACAAACAACTACCTCTCACATCAAATCATTGAACAGAAAAAGATAATGATATATGTCGATGGAAATCTTGGTCCAGGTCTGGGACAAGCACAGACAATATGGAGTTGCTAAACAGTTTAGTGACATCCCAGCACCCGCTCATGATAATAGATAGACCGAATAATCTGTCTCTTGTGTGTCTATATTTGTCATTATATATTTTCTTTTTATTATTTGGACATTTTCTTTTTTCTTTTTTTTTCTTTTTGACACACAGAGACAGAAAGCCCTACGATATAAAAGTTGTAGAAAGCATACAATTTGTATGCGCTGGAAATTCTAGGATTTCTCGAGTTTTGTGTAATGCAAACAACTACCGGTCTATTCATGAAGGATAATTCTTCAACTCTAGCCCTGCACTGGGCCTAAAATATCCATTGAGACTCCCCTATATCCATTTTATTATATCTTCGTTCATTCACAATATAGAATTAATAGCATCCATTTTATAAATATTTCAACCAATCAGATTGACTCTTCGAAATCGAAAGTGATAGTTGGTTAAGAACGAACTTTACGACAAAAGAGATTATTCCAATTTTCCCATTGTGAACATTCCATTTATATGTAGCAACATTCTAGCTGTACCTGCATATGAAGTATATATCTCTCAGATGACACGATATTCCAGAGCTTGTGGTCCCTATCAACATGTCCTTGATAGAGGGTTGATCTATTGAACCAAGTGTTCCTTTTGGCAAATTGAAATCATCACTTCGTAAATTTTACGTTCGCCACTATGACCTGGTTGACCACTATGAAATATCTCTGTCACAAAAAAAGACCACATATATGTTCCACTTGTCGTAAACACTTCTCGGTCCTTCCTCATTCATGACTTACTACCGGAATTGTAACCAGATTAACACGGGTGCAACTGGTGGAGATGGAACTGCTTACCCTTCTGGAACACCTGAATTCACCCCCGGTTTTTAGTTGGGTTCGTGTTACTCGATCTTTAGTTGTATTTGTATGTTTTCATGATCGCTGTTTGTCATTTTGTACTTTTTCTTTTGGTCATGGTGTTGTCTGTTCTTCTTCCATTCCATATACGGATTCTGATTTCCCCTTTGGTATCCTCAAACTCTTCTTAAGATTAAATTGATATTTGTAGCTTTTCATACATTTTAATATAGAACTATATTAATTCGATCTCCAATTTCAAAGTTCATTCACTAGGGTTCCTAATTTGTCTGTTACACTGGCATATCCAAACTTAGTGAGCTATGGTTTTGAAGCGTGAGTGAATGGTTTAAAAATCAACGTTTATAGGCAATAGTGATGTCGCTAGCCCTTCTACCGAAAGCTTACAGATATACACATAATGTGTCCGTGCAGTACAATTCCGCCCATGTATTTTGTTGTGCAATATGAATTATAGTTGCTTAAAGTTGCAGCTCAATTTTTAAGCTTGTATGTCTTTGTGTAAATGTGTCGTTAAAGTCTATGATTAATGTTGCCTGAGGGTAATTTTCCGTGAACAAATTCGGGACAACAGGCTTGAGTAATTTCTCTAGACATCCACACAACTAAACCTTTAAGTTTTTGGCAAGATCTGGCATCCATGAGTTGTATATTTGACAGGCTAAATTGTTAGATATTCAAAGTCAGCGACGCAAGTCGCCAAATTTTCAGTTTAAAATTAATTTAATCAAACCTGGTAATAGTTGGTAATTTTCATTCAAATTCATAGTATTTATATCCCAGAAACTCAACATTTTGAAAGATCAAGAAACGTTGTCTTTACTAATTAAAAGGTGAATTATCAGGATAATCACAGGTTTATCACAGGTTATATATAAATGTAATCAGATAAAATACTAAGACATTATAATGCATATGCATATTAAACTTTAAGACTATATAAGCACACCTGAAATATGAAAACATAATAATGAATGTTCATATTAAACTTTAAACCTCTAGAAGCAGACATGAAATATGAAAATAATAACACATATCTATATCGAACTTTAAAATTATATAAGCAGACATGAGATATGCAACAAAAATAACATTCAAAAATAGAATAATGTCTATTTACTTTCCTTTGAATGGTCAATGCGTGTTTTGTTGTTTGAAAGTGTATTATTTCTATTAGAGTTATGATTTATTTGCTTAAAGAATTTTAATTTCACATAAAAAATGTCAATATATTTTACTTCATTTTCATTAGATGTCTTCTACATATAGCATGTGACATTTCACTTATTATGACTTACAACAAATATATTATTTCATTTCTTATTACGTTTGCCATTTTCTTTCATTCAATTTTTCTTCTTAAATCGGGAGTGTGGGTATAAATAGCTGTGGGCGGAGCAAACATTCAGTTTCATCATCATTTTGGCCATGGTCATCTCGAGGAGGAAATATCTATGATACACAGTTTCATAGTTACTTTTGGTGCAAAATATTTGACAGGCATGACCACTAGTGTTCCTCTCTACGAATCTTTTAGTCTTGTTAAAGATAATATTCTTCATCATTCTAAAACCTACAAAAATCATTTTAAATTTCTGAGGTATGTGACCTTGGTCACGTTGGTCATGTGACATACAGTTTCATAAATATGCTGTTCATATCAACGGGGATTTTTGCTGATAAGCTCCGCCCACACATTTTGGCGGTAGTCACTACCGCAAATTCCCCTTTAACTCAATATATTTTACCTCCTTTTCATTGGATTTTCACTTATTTATTGTTTTTTTTTTAAATCAATAACAACCTTTAAGTGACCCATACTTAATTGCTGAAACAACAATTTACACTCTATGTTGCTTTAAGAATGATGGCATTCAGGGAACACCCCGTGTAAACAAACAAATAAATTTTGCTTTATTGATCCACGTGCGATTTTATTTCACTATGACAATTGACAGTGAATTAAGTGAGAGGTCACTGTTTTCAATTATAGATTTTATTTATGAGATGGGGATCTGATTCCGTTACATATCTTCGTATCATATTGTTAATATACTTTTCAATGTCAATATGGCGCATTATTGAAGTGACGGAAATTGGTGCATATTTCATTGTTAACCGTTGTTTTAAGATTTGTTCACGTGTGTAAGTAATTTTCGAATTTACACTCCAACATTCATCATTTTTGACACAATTTGTTTAAACAGTTATAGGTCATCTATGTCAGCAATATCAACAAAATCAACAATCACCTATCATCTCAACTGACCTCCTTGGACATGAAAAGATCACAGTATATAACGTTGGGAATTCATGTCAAGCCTTGGGACAGACACACACATGTAGCAGGATGAAACCGGTTAATGGGATCTCAATCCCAGCCCTCCACTCTTGATAACTAGATATCCAACGGCAATACATATATAAGCAAACGGTAAAAAACAAAATTCAAAAATGCATTATAGTTTTAGTTTATTCTAATTAAATCATTCAATTAAAGGTATACTATATAATTAATACATGTGCTTGGGTATGATACAAGGAATCTATTTATATTTGGATCAAATACATCTTAGCACTAAATAAACTTCAAAAAGAAATACAATCAAATTCAAACAGTAATCAATTTTACATTTTAACAATAATTCAACATTTAAAACAAGTTCAGTCAAATTTAGACAATAATCTAATCTATTTTTTTCTACAATTAATCAAAAGCTAAAACAAGTTCATATTTTAAGTTGTCTTACGACATTGGTCGTTGAAGACCTGAAATTATCAAATCTATTCAATACTCCAGTGTAATGTGGTTTTTCTGAAAATAACAATGATATATCTCGGAGAACGAAACTTTGCTCTTTCATATATTATTCCGTTATTGGTAAGACATTGATATATTAGGCTTAAAGCCAAAAATAAAATCGTATATATCAATGTCGGAACTTGTCATGCTAAATTTTATCATATACAAATTTGTCTTGCAATAAAGAAGCTACAATAGCTTGTAGAAATATTAACTATTTATATACCATAGCTTAAGCATTTTACCATTAATATATTGAAGTGGACAATTTACTGTCCATTTATATATTTGAAAGCTGGATAATGATATCTGTTTCAGCGACATGTCTGTATGTACCTTTATATAGGAAGTGACCCCTCATCTATTCCGCCCGATAGAACACCTTGATGTTAAATGCAGAGAATGTAGGCAGCTGTTCTAATTCATGTTACTTTGAGAATACATATTCATTTTGACATAGAATCGCAATATATTATATAAAATACAAAGAATTTATATCTTACAACATTCTTTGAGAGGAAAAGGGAGAGCTACTTTACTATTCATGACCCACACTTTTGACTGTGAGCGTACCTAGCAAGCGCGTCGTGCAGACTCATTTTGATACCTCTGCATTTTAGTACGCATATGTGAATGTTGCTAACAGTGAAGATGATAATAAAGCATTTAACCTTTAAATATAATTTGTCTGTGTGTTACTGTTATGTTTATATTTATTCCATGTAATGCAATTGCTATTCTTCACAACATATCACTATTATTAAATAATTGACCAATCCAATGTGTTATTAACGAGTCAAGATGAAAGCCAGATGTACATGATTGTGATATCTACGTTGTTATCACGTTTATGTTGATGTTGTTAACAGCAGAGAGGATAATAAAACATCAACTAGTTGTAATAATTTAGATCTCTGTAATAACACTATCGTACCATTACAATCCTGATACTATGATCAAATGTTTGATACTATTATAATTATATTCAGAACATAGCTTTATACATAGTTAGAAAATGTAACACATATCCCTGTAAGACATACTAACGTTGTGGTATAACACCAATTACAAACCCGAGTTAACCCAAATATTAGATACTAATTACGTATTAATTTCTCCTTTCATATTAAGTTGAAGTTCTTACAAAAATGTAATAATTTAATAAAACACATTATCTAAATGAGAATGGCTAATGGTATAACTGTGCATAATTATTGCTGTATTTGTGATCTTCACTATTACATAATAGATGATTAGATGATGCACATCCCGACCTTGTATGACTATATACCAACCTTACCGACATACCTATATTACCACCGACTCTATTCTAAAGATTACATAGCTTGGTGGAGGTCAAACAGACTAATCGAAATATTACCATTTAGTCACAAACAATGATGCAATGCTGACTAAAATGTTGCTATTATGATCTATAGCTGTCATTTTTGTTTATCATGCGACATTGCAATTTTAATATACTGAAATATATATTGGTTTCAATGTGTCCATTACTTATTTTTCATAAAACTTATTTATAAATTGTATCCGATATTTGTATTTGCTTTCTGGGACGTTCACATGTTTACAACTGAACATGCTGAAAATATTACATTTCTCATTTAACAGTAGAAAGTGTTTCCTCGACATACTTTTAACTGATATAGGTGTGTGGTATTATGATTAGTATTGTTTCTTTGAGGGAGTTGAGGGAGTGCTATTAGGGAAACATTGCTATATCATGGGGAAACGGGAGAATGTTTGTTATCGATGATCAAATGTATGTTTTCATGAATATATTTTTGATGGCTTGCAACCAGGAAGAAACCGTTGATAGTTAGCTTTCAGAACAGAACTCACAGGAAATATTGCAATCGAATACAGTTTTCTGTCTATCGTTTATCTGTTTGGTGTTAACGTCTATTATAGACATATTTATTTAGTAAAACATGTTCACACTTACCCACATTTGGCGCAGTTCCTGAAACAATGCAAATATGAAACTAATAAGTTACATGTTAGTATTCATTGAGCAATCTCACAGTGGTCATATCTACATGAACTACTTACAGTTTATTATTTTAATATTCAATTAATAGTTTGCTTTATAGTAAGAACATATTGTCACTATTGCAGGCGGATGTGTACAAATAAGTGCATGTTATATCAAACAAATAAATGCCACGACATAGCTGAAAAACTGCCACATATTGCGTTAATCACCAAGCAATCAATCATAGATGTACACAACTTATTATTAGAAGAAACACCATCCACATTTTTCAATTGCTTGGTATAGTAACATTAATCTATTAATGCTGTTCATGTTTATCATAGTAACGCATATAAATAAAAGGTCATATAGGTCAATCAAAATAAAAAAAAAATGTATTGCTGGAGGTTGTTTTATGTTCACCTGCATAGAGAAATAAACATAATGTATATGGACGATTCAGATTATTTATGTCTTCTGCACCAACAATTTATTTGAACTTCAGTTAAATGTTGTGTGCTGTTTGTCATAAATAATATGTGAAACAAATAAATGCCACGATATAGCTAAAATACTGCTACAGTTTACTTTAAACATATTTTAATGTTCTGCTCCAGTTTGCGTTAATCACCAAAGCAATCGCTCATAGATGCACACAACTAATTATTAGAAGGAACATTATAACAATCAACATCATTCCATTGTTTGATACAATAACACTAATATAGTTGTGTTGATCATGTTTATCATAGTAACATATATAAATAGAAGGTCATATTGGTCGATCAAATTAAAATGTGTTTTCGGGGTATTTATTTCACAAATGTGCATAAAGAAATAACAATAATTTATAAGAATGATTCTGATGAGGACATGCTTTATATTTTTGAGAACAAACATTTGATTGAACTTCAGTTCAACGTTGTGTGATGTTTGTTATTCCATAGATTTACACTTATGTTCTGTCATGTGTTACTCCATTAGCACAATTTATTGCACCAATGATACAGTGTGATCGTTTGCTTGAACGTTGTACTGTTGATTTTTATATATCATATACCTGCTGACGGTTACACACACATGTTTAAAGAGGGATCAACCGCGTATGCCTAAATCAATAATCTCAGAAATATACAGGTCTGTTTCAGATGTACTTAAAACATCTGATGACATCTTATGTCGTTTGTTTCGAACGTATTTAGTTGTCATAATAACACATGGTACCTTATATAAGAAATAATTAGCGTCTATTTTTTCAGATTTTATGTAATATACTACCGTACATGTATTATACTTACAAATCAGAACTGAAAAAAAACAAAATAAAACATTACTCTTTATTGAATGTAACAGTGAAGTAATGATGGTATCGAATTCAATATATAAAGTGATATAACTACAATACTGGTATATTGGACATAGTGATCTGACATACAACATGGAGTTAGTAGCCTTATCAGAAATACATGTGTGTATATTCATCATTAAATCTGACATACTGGTCTGACATACAAAATGGTGTAAGTAGTGTTATCAGTGACATACAACATCAAGTTAGTAGCCTTATCTGAAATACATGTGTATACATTATCTTTAAATCTGACATACTGATCTGACATATAACATGGTGTCAGTAGTGTTATCAGTAACATATGCGTGTACATTCATCATTAAATCTGACATAGTGATCTGACATATAACATGGTGTAAGAAGTGTTGTCAGTAACACATGTGTGTACATTCATCTTTAAATCAGACATACTGATCATACATATAACATGGTGTGAGTAGTGTTAACAGTGACACATGCCTGTATATTTATCATTAAATCATACATAGTGATCTGATATACAACATGGTGTAAGGAGTTTTATCAGTAACAGATGTGTGTACATTCATCATTACATCTGACGTAGTTTTCAATGTTGGAGGGTTTCGGTCACCATACAAATAAGGTGTATTACTTCATTGCAAGATGGTCAACACCTCGTTCACCTATATTCATTTTAATTTTAACTTTAGCTGATTTCTGTAATATAAGTATAACTTTAGTTTATCATAAAGACATTCCTGTTTTACCTTAATTTTCTACATGACGTTAGAGAACACTGAAGTGGCAATAAAAAATGGGCAATCCAAAGAAAATGGCAACATAGGGTACAAAAAACGGAGAAAAACAAAACACAATATGTACTGGACACCACTATGCGCAAGCAAACACATATAGCGTAATTAAGTCATGATCCCTCCTACAAACAAGTGGTGATAAAACGAACATCGTTTATATGCGGGATTGTAACGGACATCACAACGCTGATCTCAAAACGTAATGAGACATAATAGCACAACTAAAACCCAAAAAGATAAGGAAGTAATTGTCTGTGCTTTGGAGTGTTTGATACAAAGGCAAATAATTTAATTTGTATCTGTCTTTTACAGAAAATGTTAAGAATTATTTAAGTTAAAACGCCTCATATCGATTGAAGTTTTCGCTATGTATTTTGACAACGAAAGTCCAGTGCTTAACATTCCATAAAGATCAAGTGATCTTGCAGAAGAAAACAAGAAAACATTATTGACGGAATGGAAATGATTCGAAACAAGCGTATTTCATGTCTTTACCTTTTGTGAACTCCACATCATTTCTTCGTAAAACGATGTTCGGTTCGTCATTACTATCATTTGATTTTTAGGCGAATCCTGTTTTATTCGTTATTATTTACGTATCTGTCGTGGTCGTGATAGTAGTTACGTTTACAGATACCTATTCAGTCAGTTTCTATCATCACTTATGTTGTAGGTTCGAATCCCGCTCATAGCACGATGTACTCGATACAAAATTATGTGATAAAGTAGGTCAGTAACTTTTGACAGGTTGGAGGTTTTCTCCTGGTACTCCGGTTTCCTCCAGCAATAGAACTGACTGTAATGATATAACTGAAATACTGATAAACACAATAGCCACACTCTTAGCCATAGCCATAACCCATATATATAGTTAGCAAGCACCATGCTCGTGTTATTTAAGACGACGGGTGTCACTAGTGAAACAGAAACTGCATTTCCTTCCGGCGAAACATAGTTGATCACTGTTTTAATAGGTTGTTGCTGAGCAATGTATATATGTCAGTGTTGTTTTTTGTAGATCCGTGTACGTCCTTTAGTCCCTCTTTGTCCTAGCCATTGTATTGTTTATCCTTCAACTTATGGCTTCAGATTACAACTTTGGCATCTCCAGACGTCCCTTAGAACACTCACAAATACGACAATGTACATGTATGTGATAGGGTTATATTGGTTAATTATATCTCCCCTCGTAATATCGAAGTTTCAGGTGGGAGTCATAAACGTATATAAACAAACAACTGAACATATGCACAGATTCATCCATACAATTTCATAGCTAAGGTTGCTTAAACTATATCATACATGTTGTTGTCAGATCATCCGTATAATTTCCGATTTAAGTTTGTTTTGAATATCAATATACTATTAATTATGAGGACATCAGTACAATTTTCTATGTTGAATGTAGCTCTATTTACGACTAAAACTGTCTACACCAAAACAATTTTTAATTAAATTAAAGGAACTCTAACGAACACAATACTTACTAGTAACTGAAAAAAAAATAAAAAGTAACTAATTAATGATATATTAAAACTGTCATAAATAACCTACAATACAATAATATAGAACTTTTAATGTTGTGATGATCTATATAATGGAAACATTAGACAGCGTAGGTGAAATAAAATCGATTGAAATGATCTTACTACAGTAAATAACATGTATATGTTACTCATATATGGTATTACATCAATAAATATAAATGTGCCAGTTGTGTACAATTACATGTAATTAAACAGAACTATAACATCGGTGTATTACATGTATAACACACGGAATCTCAAAGCACTTCAAATCTGTTGTTGCATAAGTACAGACCGTGGATCGTATAAGTTTACAATACGCACGAAACGCAATCGAACGAAAAACGCAAACGAAACGAACGAAAAACGAACTAGCGCTTCACTCAAAACGAAAAACGCACGAAATGCGAAGCGAACGCACGATACACGAAACGAACGCACGATACACGAAACGAACGCACGATACACGAAACGAACGCACTATACACGAATAGTATCGTGTTATTATTCGAGTGACTTTTGTGCAAATTGATGTGATTAACTTCTGTAATCTTATATTTTATAAGCAAGTTATATATATATATATAAATGATAAATTAGTCGGTAAAGTAATAGGATAATGCAATTTATATTAAATAGTTTATATTACCAATGTGTTTAATAATTATATTTATGATTAAATTTTAAATCTCATATATTTGACTTCCAATAATGAATTTCTATTTATATAATTATACAAAATTTATATTTTTTTGATTATATAATTAGACAGAATTTATATTTATATTATTATATAATTATACAGAATTTATATTTATATAATTATATAATTATGCAGAATTTATATTTATAATTATTCGGATTCTGAATTGACAATTCCAACCAGACATAGGTATATAAGTTATTTTCTCAGTTAAGTTGTCCGAGAGGTGTGTGGCTTCAAAAGGTCATATAATAGTTAATTAGAATGAAATTACAAATGTAACATTTGACATTTCACACGTGCAGTGCATGTATATCCCAGCTGAAACTACCAGAGGCGTTTGTTTACATACATGTAGATGATTTCTTGTTTATTTGTGCCAGAGTAAATTATAGATAAAAATGCATTTATTAAATATGTTTTCCCTTATTGTACAAAATTACTGGTACATGTAAATAAAGGAAATACATGTTTGTATATGTACAATTTTGCTTACACTGTAATTTAAAATTTTAATAATAGTAAGATTGATTTTGTAGTAATTATTTTAAACTGGAAATCGTAGTTGACAAGTTCTTTATCGTGTATCGTTCGTTTCGTGTATCGTTCGTTCGTATTTCGTTTCGTGTGTTCGTCCAATTAAACTGGCGAACGCTACACGAAACGAACGAACAAATTACACGCACGAAACGCAAACGAACGGAAAACGAAAAACGAACGAACGATACACGCAAACGAAACGAACGAAAAACGCAAACGATACGAAATATCTGTTAAGTTAAACGATCCAGGATCTGTATCATGAGGTCACATATAAAGAGGTAAAATATGAATATTAACGCAAAAAAAAACTGAACTGACCAATATTGAACATCTTTATTATATGTAACAGCTCTATACCTTTAATGTTTTTTTTTTATATTTCTGGCAATGCATATACTGTAATCAATCTAGCATTTGAGCATATGAAATACAAATAATTGCAACATAATTCATTTATCTGCAAACCTTTAATGAAATGAGCAATATAAAACAAATACAAATCCAAATCGAAAAACAAAAATGACAAGGACAATATATTTCAACAAACACGAACGAACATAGTAAGATAAATGGAAACACCTGTGTATATAAACGAGAGCAATTGGAATATCAGATTCGTTTTCAAAACGTTTGGTTTACTATGCGGTCAGTATAAATGGCAGATAGTGCCGAATGTTATGGACGAAAATTGGACAAGTTTTTACATACATATATAAAATAGAAGAAAAACAAATGCAAAATACACGTTATTTTTGTACATTAGAAATTCACGCCCGACTTTGAATATACATTTGTATAACGCCATATATTGCTACATTTTAAATACACAGTATTAATAGAAAAGTGAAATAAACGTGATTACTTATGAAATAAAATAACAAAATATGCAGAACAGCAATACAAAAGCCGTTTCTTTACTAGATTATGTGTATAAGTGTACAAAAAATGGACAATCCAGAGAAACTGGCAGCATAAGGAACACAAGCCGAAGACAAACAAAACAAAAATACAACACAAAATGTGTTGGACACCACTATCCACAAACACAACAAACATAAGACTTGAGCTCTTCTTTAAGAAACTAGAGGTAAAGCTGAACCGAACATTTAAGACGGAAATCGTAACGGACATCACAATACGGAACTTCGATACACAAAGTGGCATTACAAGAAAACAAATAACAACCCAGACACCACCAAAAAAAAAGCGACGGTAAACTGTCATCTTCGTATATTTTTTATGGAACGCATTTTTGCGGATATGCTTTAATAAATTGTTGAAAACTTGCACTAGAGTTCATTACCACTATAAAGATCTTGTGCATACAAACAATTCTGAATGCGGAGATCTGATATAAAAATATATTTTTATTCATATTTATATGGAAAGTTATTAGCCAAATCTGACACGTCTGTAGTCAGTGAAAAAAATAATCGAAGGGGTTATGATAACAAATTTCTCTTTGGAGCAGGTTTTGCTAAATGTATAAAGAAAATAGCTAATTTATAAATTATATGAAATAATTATGTCTGGGACATACACTATTGTCGTATGTTTCTAATAAATATATAGATATCTAATCTAGTGGACGCGACACGTTTCAGCAATAACCTTCATAATGTACGCATAAATAAAACAGCCAAATAATATAGAAGTCTTTGGGAGCAAGACAACTATTGGGAATGGACAGGATAGCCAATTTAAATCAAATGGTTATTTTCAAGTGTCAAATGAAATAACTGATACTGATCTCTTATAATTAGATTAGGAATTGAAACCTGAAGACAATTATCCCATCTTCGCTTCTTCACCTATGTAAGAACCATATTTATATTAAATGGCAGTGTTTTCCGAGGAAACCGAGTGTGTGTGTCGAGTAATGCAGCAACCTTTCTAAAATACAATAGCTCATTTGATATTAGTCTTTCCAATCTTCTAGTGGGGATAAATCTCAGTGTGACAGGTTGATGTCAACATAGTTATGATGGATCGAAATATCAGACTATCACTCGTATAAAATCATGTCTCGGATGAAGTTGCTGCTTTTGGTATGTCTTTGTTAAAGGTCCGAAACGGTATATTGCAATAGAAATACATCAGAAATGACTGGGACTAGCAAACTGTAGCTCCGAGTGTAACACTCGTTTTGCTATCCCCGAGGAAGGAGAGAGTGATACGCTAACATTCAGATCATTTAGTAGTATATCAGTTTAATTCCTGTTTGATAAACTTCAGTGTTGTGAAGGTTAATATAAAGAAGACAACATGATGTCCACGTAGAAGGGTCAGAACATGAAGACAAAATAAGTCGAATGTTTATATCCTTAAGCTATGTAATAGCGGAGTGAGAGAGTCGTTGTTATTTAATGTGAAAACGAGCAATTGTTCAGCAATATAATGGCGAGATAGGTTGCAGTTCGTTGAGTTTATGGTGATGGCCGTTTTTACTAAGCGAACACGATTTGTTTTTTTTTATTGTGCTTTCTCATTCAAACAATAGTCTGTGGGAAGATAAGTTACCAGGACACATTATCATAAGTCGGCGACACCCGTCTCCTCTTTCTCCATTGGAGTGTGTACTTACCCTAGAAGCAGCAAATATCAAGTTCTAGCCATTGGTTTGACCCACCCCCGACTCGAACCCACGGCGCACATCACTCGGGGCGAGCGCGCTAATAATTGCATCAATGATTTGGTTGGGGATATAATAGATTTGAAGCAAACAACTTCAACATCATATAAGACTAACTTGTAGACGAGAACAAATAAAGTTCAAATTATAAAACGCATTTATAAATAAGTGAAAATATATTCTGAAAAATAGTTGACAACTTTTGAAGTTGCCATGATAGCTATTAAGCAAATACAAATAAACGTTCTTTTAAATAAATAGAAAGGATCAAAGACGCTTTATATGACAGTATATATATTTTTGAGAATTATGATAATTTGTATGATAAAGTATGGATTTGTTATTTTACACAAAGGCGCTCGTGACCCGCAATTGCCACCACCTTTTTATTACTTTCTGCATACATATTTATGTTCAATAAAGCTGTCTTTATCATTTCATTGCTTTTTCCTTTATAGAACTTGTTCGTGTCCATATTAATGCAATCTTATGTAAACAGCAACTTGCATGTGTCGAAAGTTTAAACAGTCGTACAGCTACTCGCTTCGGGTACGGTTAAAACAACTTTTCTTCCATTATGTCATTTGTACTAGGACATGTATCAGTACCTAATCGACATGCACTTTCGTCTCTGTTCTTGTTGTTTTAATTCGATAGCTCAGTTTTCCAATATTTTAAAAAAATTTCTATTATTTCTGGGTTGTCCATTAGAGATTTTCCCTTATGTTTTCTCTATGTTTATTTATTGGGGTGGGTTCTGATTACGCTACATGTCAGGATATATTTTCCTGATTAGTAATTTGTTGTCTCAGACACTGATTCGAGAATTGGTTAAATTAAAAACAGAGATAATTCAACGTATGTTAATGGAGAATACACTCTAACTGTAGATTTAAATAAAATAATCACCAGATCCGCGAGAAACGAGTTGATTATATTAAATAATCTACAAGTTAGAATGTATTCACTTACTTAATACATTGCCTTTTGCAAAGGCGTTTCTATTTTATATTGTTACATGTTTGATATTTACAAAGCTAAATTAGATGACAAATAACAAATATAAAACGGAAAACTGGTATTGTCATACTCCTATCGATTCACGCTTGCATGTCGTTAATTCAAGTTCTCTAAGTTATCAGCTAAGTCTTGTCTTATTTGTAATTACTTGTGTTCGGCTCGTTATTTGTTTGTATTGCGAGATTATACTTCAACGTTCATGTACTCGTCAGCTCTAAACATACATTGTCATGAGTCACTATATTAAGGAAGGATAATATGTAGTTCGGTGTTTCTACGTTACAGTAAGGTCTACTATTATTATCACTGATTACGTAGGAATTAAAGGTATTTGTTCCCTATCCGACTAAAGATGATCTGTAATATGAGTTTTTTTTTATCCTGTCCATCATGTCCTTTGTTCAATCTATGCAGACTTCATACAGGATCTTTTCAAGGAAAATGAAAAGAGTCTTAACCAGTCCTTTAATTTCAAGTTCCGTTATATAGATGATGTCATATCACTAAATAAGTTTGATGAGATAAAGCATATCACAGATACAGCGAAGTCTACTTCATACCTTGGCCTACACCTTGGAATTGACAATGAAGGGCCGTTAAGAACGAAATGTTACGACAAAACAGATGATTTTTAATAATTACATTGTAAGCTTTCTTTTTATGTATTTGTATATGTCACAACATTACAACGACACCCCCATGTGAAATACATATTTCTCAGTTTTTTTATCCGATATTCCCGAGCCTGTGTTTCCTATTATGATTACTTGATATACCATCAATAAGTTGTACTTGTATACGGGAAAGCATAAGAAATATGTAAATATCTAGAACTTACAGACCTACAATTTATTTGTATACGCCAAACCGACCGGTAGTTGTTTTTGTTTATAAAAGTAAAGAATTTCGACCACGATGAAAGCACGAATTCCATGTCTGAAGTGAAACAACCCAATAGCAGTGCAAACATCAAGATAAAAAAAAGAAACTCGGACAGCATGAAATCGCATTGGACACCAGTATAAGTACCACAAATAAAAACATAAACTCCCTACAAAAGAATTGGGAGTCGGACATCGCTTTTAAGCGGAAGTCATAGCTGACATCACAACTAAAGACGTGAGGACATTTATTATGATAACATGAACAACACAAACCCCACTAAGAGACGAAAAAAGGGTCGAACTCAAGTGCTGCGGAACGACAAGCGGAAAATATAAGTCGTCATTTGTGACGCAGATAGCATGTCGCTGTTAATCAAGATGTGTCGGTGACCATTAAGCTTTCGAAGTGGTGATTTCAACTTAGCAACAGGGAATCCTTGATTCAGTAGTTTGCCTGTTAGCAACAAACCACAATCAAATACTACATGAAAGAAACTAAACGAAGGGGCAATCAAGAATGGACAGGAATATAGCATTTCTTACAAAAAAAGTATTTTATTGAACAAATCGTTTAACTTGTGATCAAAAACTTTCAGAGGTTGTCGTAAGCCAACATGTTTCACCTAAGCATGGAATAAAATAACACAGATGTTTAGTCGGAATATGATGTCCTATATCAAACTACCAGTGTGTAATAAAGATCAGATATCCTGTTACTTTATTCCACTGGCTGCGAATACATGTAAGTAAAGGATACAGTATAATTGAAACAACAGAAGCGTCCGTATTGGAAATAACGGGCTTCATTTCCACCTCAATTACTCAAGTGAAAACAGACGGGCGTAAACAAAAGTTCGTTAAATCCAATATGGACAGTTCTTTTGTTTTAGTAATAATGCATCTAACTTGTACCATATTAGCGTTGTTGAAAAACAAATGGTATGACATTTAATCCCAACTACAACTTTAAAATTGTTTTTTTTTTATTTATATATCACCAATGCCTTTCACAAATATATCAAGCATTACACATAACCAAATATACATCCCTATGTTTTTTCCTGTTAAGTGATATCGTAAAATATAATACAAATATTTAGAAGAATAATGTGATATCTTAAATCAATAAAAAGACAATGTAATCAATAAAAACTTAAACTATACTTCCTGTTATTATCGCTTGAGTGCGAATTTGAAAATCATCAATTGGATCGCGGTCAAACAATATCAGGTCACTGTGGTGCAAATATTATATGGATCACGATAATGACCGACATATATTTGATATGAGAACCGATTGCGGTGGTCAATTTGATCAACACATCTTTCGTCGGTAAAGGAAAGACTGGTCAATTAACAAAGGTAAGTAACATACTTTGAAGGCATTCATACCTTGATATACAAACCCGTTTTCTACTATAACACTGTATCAAATCATATGTGGAATTATGGCATTATAAGCAACAACAAAAAACACACATTGTACATGTGGAAATGATATATATGAAATTGATATTACTTCTCGCTTTCTTTATACTTTTTTATTTATTCAATAATTTGGATTAATATACAGCTGAACGTCTGTTTCTATATTTTTTTCAGATCAGTATATACACCGACATATCTTAAGCAGATGACGTTTGAGGAACATTTTATACGAGAACGAACCAGTCATTTAACGAAAATATATCAAATACGAATTATGATTGTTGTTTTCTGTCATTTGAACTGGTCTGAGGAAGAGTTTAAATAATTTGTCCATTAATTGCGATTATGCTAAGAATATTAACCTTGTCACAAAAATGGGTCAAATTACTACAAAACTCGCTATTAGCATAGCAGCCTGTACTATCGACCTCTAACACCGACCTGCAACATCGGCGTGTAACAACGGCCTGTAACATCGGCCTCATACACAGACCTATAACTAACATTATAGGCGGCATTCACAATAGTATTGCTGGGATATGGTTTCATCGAGATTCTACAATGCAGTAGTTAATCGTATATCGTCATAGCAATGGAAATGTGTGTACAGTGTCGTCAAATAACTGAAAGGGATGTAATGTGCTGAGTTATATTTCAATATTGAGAATTTGTCAATGCTCGTGTGAATTACAGTTTGAATTGAAGTGATCTGACAAACAACAAATGTGTGTATGTTCATCATTAAATAAAACATATTGATCTGACATACAACATGGTGTAAGTAGATTATCAATAACACATGTGTGTACATTCATCATTACATCTGACATAGTGATCTCACATACACCATACCATGGTGTAAGTAGATTATCAATAACACAAGTGTGTACATTCATCATTACATCTGACATAGTGATCTCACATACACCATACCATGGTGTAAGTAGATTATCAATAACACAAGTGTGTACATTCATCATTGCATCTGACATAGTGATCTCACATACACCATACCATGGTGTAAGTAGTGTTATCAGTAAGACATGTGTGTACATTCATCATTACATCTGACATAGTGATCTGACATACACAATGATGTAAGGAGTGTTATCAGTAACACATGTGCGTACATTCATCATTACATCTGACATAGTGGACTGACATACACCATGGTGCAACATTGACAACATGGTGTAAGTAGCGTTATCAGTTGCACCTTTGTTCTCTTCAATCTCTTCTTAAACATGTGTGTACATTCATCATTAAAACTGGCGCAGTGATCTGACATACACCATGGTGTAATAAGTGTTACCAGTAGCTTTTTCTTCCTATACTTGTATGGATTAAATTTATTTTCAGACATGTTTTTGTAGAAGCTTTGTCATATTGTAGGATCAGATACATAGGTTTGACTGTTCATCTTCACGATACAAAGGGGAATTTTTTTGAAATGAAGTACTACCGTCACTTTCTTTTTCAAGAATGACGCGTCATTCCCGTTGTCGTCTTTTATATAGATATGGATTTGTTGGATGTCTCTCAATTTAGTGTAAACTATATTTTATTTGAAAGAAAGTCAAACACAAATACAAGATAGCAAATATCAGGTGGGATTGGAAAACAAGTGAGGTATCACTTTTACAAATTACGTTCCGTCTCTCAATTTAACAGGAACATAATACGGATTGACATATGTGATATTTTTTCCATTCACGTCTTCGTAAAAGATTCGTCTCAATAAAGGTTACTCTGATGATCCAACGAAAGTGTCTTGGTATATATCCGAATACACGAACAATTCATTTATTTGAGCCCTTTCGGAGGTATTTATCTACGTTATAGCTATCACCCAATAACCGTCAAATTGAAATGCTCTGTTTAATTTGACACAAAAGTTGTGGGATGTATTGTCCGGGAAGAAATCTTTTCCATCATCGAAAAAAGTACCATTCTCAAGTTCGTCTTGACATAAAATGAGTAAAAGATACAATCATAGTACTGTTATATGTCTTCTACGTCCATGAGTTGAACTTGCTTGGCCATCCTAACCATTTCACCAAAGCATGTTTTGTACCATTTATTTTCTTTTTTGAATTATTTTTTCGATCTTGAAGGTATCGGTTTCAGATGTATTGATTTTCTGCAATTCGTATCTGTAGAAACTCCCCTGGATCAAGTCTCCATTAATTACAGATATTTTGTAAACATCTTGCTTGCCCCTCTTAAACCTCTTCGCTATTTTGAAATATTCAACAGTCCATTTTTCATTCTAGCCTTTTTCGAGTGTTCTCTTTAGGTGGGAAACTCTAACAAGATATCCTATCTTAAATTTGTAAATTTGTTTTTTTCTTCTTTTTCGATTTTACTGTAAGTTTCATTTTTCTACTATTAGGTTTTTGCTTCATCTTTTTATTTCGTACGAGATATTGCACATACCTCATTTCGTCTTCGTTGGACTGATTTATCGATGCTGGAGTAGATCCTCATAAAGATTGGTGTGGAGGGTGGTTATAACTATAAACGATCTTTTGCAAAACGTCTTTATATCTATATGTTTGCTTTTCTATTAAATATGCATATTTTTTTCTTTCAAGGAGCGAATTACGCGTTCGGCATAGTTACTCTTGATTCTTGAATTTTGTGTATAAAACACTTTAATATTCTGTTTTGTTAAGAATCGTTTTACTTTTGATTTGAAATTGCCTCCTTGGTCAAAACAAATGACGCGAGGTTTCCTATCCTTATGTTCTTCTAATACAGATTTTATTGCCTTAGCAACTGTAAAACTTTTCTTATCTTTTAAAGGTTTAACAATCAAAAACCTATAAAAAATGTCTATTAGTACCAGCAAGAACTTGATATCATCGTTGTATTTAGCAACATTTTCCATCGACGCTAGGTCGCCGTCCCACTGTGCATTAAGCCCACTGACTATCACCCGACTTCAAGGGAAGTTTTGTCTCGCTGGCTTCTGTACGGTATACGTTTCTTTATTTGATAAAATTTTCTTAATAGTTCCTAAACCAATTGTGTATCTTTCTTCCTTTCGAATGATTTGATACACCTTTTCAGTCCCTGCAAAGAACGCGGGATGTGCAGGGTCGGTCCATATTTTCTGAACATAATCACGTTTTTTTTCGTCCGTCATCAGTATGAATCATATACACCAATGAACGAATCTTAAATTGCTGGTCAGCAATTTTTATCATTGATTAATATTGCATTGGTTCTTTAGTCTTTTGCTTTTAATGTAGTGTTAACTCGCTGCCTGTGGGACGATCGAATGGTATTCCTCCTGATTCGCAGGAAATTATATAATCATTCTTTTCTATAACTAAATAATAATAAATAATAACGAAACACAAAAGAGAATATAGATAATTTTATTAAACAAACAATACGGGTAGATAAATTTATGAATGAACAATTCATTTATAAAATGTTCTGTAGAAACATAGATTTTGCCATATCAAATTCTCCCTCTTGATTTGGGGAGATTACTGCCTGTCCATCTTCTTCTTCAAAGGGTGAACATTCATTGCAGGATATTGATTCTAATTCGTTCTGATGAGAATAATAGCAAATACATGCTTGATCAAGTTCAGACACGAATTCTCTCATTACTTACATCATGGTAGGAATTGTTTTCTGTCCTGTCTGGTCATAATGTCTGATATGTATGTAAATGTTGTTTTGAAATTCTTTAGAAACTACATACACATCGTCTTGAAGATGAATGAAACATCTGCCTTCGTATGACGTCGTTATATCGTCATTCATTCATGGTAGAATTGATGATACCATGGTATTAAATTACAATAGTATGGTAGAATTGATGATACCATGGTATTAAATTACAATAGTATAGTTGGGATACCATCCTCCTACTAATATAAACTATAAATAGAAGAGGGATAGCA
>MJUT01017989.1:426447-443865 GCA_002080005.1 Gigantidas platifrons | reverse complement strand
GACTTACTACCGGAATTGTAACTAGATTAACACGGGTGCAACTGGTGGAGCTGGAACTGCTTACCCTTCTGGAACACCCGAATTCACCCCCGGTTTTTAGTTGGGTTCGTGTTACTCGATCTTTAGTTGTATTTGTATGTTTTCTTGATCGCTGTTTGTCATTTTGTACTTTTTCTTTTGGCCATGGTGTTGTCTGTTCTTCTTCCATTCCATATATGGATTCTGATTTCCCCTTTGGTATCCTCAAACTCTTCTTAAGATTAAATTGATATTTGTAGCTTTTCATACATTTTAATATAGAACTATATTAATTTCCAATTTCAAAGTTCATTCACTAGGGTTCATAATTTGTCTGTTACACTGGCATATCCAAACTTAGTGAGCTATGGTTTTGAAGCGTGCTGGAGATATGTGAAACTCAAAAGTATAATAGTGTGATAACAAAATCAATAATGTTATTAATTCTGTCGAAAGGATGCCCCACACATTCATGAATTGTTCATCATGAGAAATACTAAAGTGCATGCATGGCGAATTATAAATCCATCCTGTGCATTAAACATTTTTGGTATAAATTGATATCTGGAGGTGGCCGACTTCAGTTTTGTTTGTATTGATAGTTAAACACAAGAAAGGATACTTTAAGATAAAACCTGTTATAGTTAAATATATGTGTTATGTCTCATTTTATCTTCATATCTTATTAAATACCTCTCTAACTGACAAACGCTGCACAAGAAATAATGATGTCTGTGAGTGAATGCCAAGTTTAACATGACGGTGGAAACGGGGATCATCTATACTGAACCTCCGATCTACCATTACCACACATCCAGTGAGTGAATGGTTTAAAAATCAACGTTTATAGGCAATAGTGATGTCGCTAGCCCTTCTACCAAAAGCTTACAGATATACACATAATGTGTCCGTGCAGTACAATTCCGCCCATGTATTTTGTTGTGCTATATGAATTATAGTTGCTTAAAGTTTCAGCTCATTTTTTAAGCTGGTAGGTCTTTGTGTAAATGTGTCGTTACAGTCTATGATTAATGTTGCCTGAGGGTAATTTTCCGTGAAAAAATTCGGGAAAACAGGCTTGAGTAATATCTCTAGACATCCACACAACTAAACCTTTAAGTTTTTGGCAAGATCTGGCATCCATGAGTTGTATATTTGACAGGTTAAATTGTTAGATATTCAAATTTTCAGTTTAAAATTAATTTAATCAAACCTGGTAATAGTTGGTAATTTTAATTCAAATTCATAGTATTTATATCCCAGAAACCCAACACTTTGAAAGATCAACAAACGTTGTCCTTACTAATTAAAAGGTGAATTATCAGGATAATTACAGGTTTATCACAGGTTATAAATAAATGTAATCAGATAAAATACTAAGACATTATAATGCATATTCATATTAAACTTTAAGACTATATAAGCACACATGAAATATGAAAACATAATAATGAATGTTAATATTAAACTTTAAACCTCTAGAAGCAGACATGAAATATGAAAATAATAACACATATCTATATCGAACTTTAAAATTATATAAGCAGACATGAGATATGCAACAAAAATAACATTCAAAAATAGAATAATGTCTATTTACTTTCCTTTGAATAGTCAATGCGTGTTTTGTTGTTTGAAAGTGTATTATTTCTATTAGAGTTATGATTTATTTGCTTAATGAATTTTAATTTCACATAAAAATGTCAATATATTTTACTTCTTTTTCATTAGATGTCTTCTACATATAGCATGTGACATTTCACTTATTATGAATTACAACAAATATATTATTTTATTTCTCATTACGTTTGCCATTTTCTTTCATTCAATTTTTCTTCTTAAACCGGGAGTGTGGGTATAAATAGCTATGGGCGGAGCAAACATTCAGTTTCATCATTATTTTGGCCACGGTCATCTCGAGGAGGAAATATCTATGATACACAGTTTCATAGTTACTTTTGGTGCAAAATATTTGACAGGCATGGTCACTAGTGTTCCTCTCTACGAAACTTTTAGTCTTGTTAAAAATAATATTCTTCATCATTCTAAAACCTACAAAAATCATTTTAAATTTCTGAGGTATGTGACCTTGGTCGCGTTGGTCATGTGACATACAGTTTCATAAATATGCTGTTCATATCAACAGGGATTTTTGCTGATAAGCTCCGCCCACAAATTATGGCGGTAGTCACTACCGCAAATTCCCCTTTAACTCAATATATTTTACCTCCTTTTCATTGGATTTTCACTTATTTATTGTTTTAAAAAAAAAATCAATAACAACCTTTAAGTGACCCATACTTAATTGCTGAAACAACAATTTACACTCTATGTTGCTTTTAGAATGATGGCATTCAGGGAACACCCCGCGTAAACAAACAAATCAATTTTGCTTTATTGATTCCACGTGCGATTTTATTTCACTATGACAATTGACAGTGAATTAAGTGAGAGGTTACTGTTTTCAATTATAGATAAGCCGGTCTATAGAATTAAAAAAACACAACAAATATACATGTATGTGGGAGCTCAAGTTGAATGATCTTGTGATTTTTCTTTATATATGTGCCGTTTTATATTTAGGTCATCTCTTTATTCCAATTTTATTTATGAGTTGGGGATCTGATTCCGTTACATATCTTCGTATCATATTGTTAATATACTTTTCAGTGTCAATATGGCGCCTTATTGAAGTGACGGAAATTGGTGCATATTTCATTATTAACCGTTGTTTTAAGATTTGTTCACGTGTGTAAGTAATTTTCGAATTTACACTCCAACTTTCATCATTTTTTACACAATTTGTTTAAACAGTTATAGGTCATCTATGTCAGCAATATCAACAAAATAAACAATCACCTATCATCTCAACTGACCTCCATGGACATGGAAAGATCACAGTATATAACGTTGGGAATTCATGTCAAGCCTTGGGACAGACACACACATGTAGCAGGATGAAACCGGTTAATGGGATCTCAATCCCAGCCCTCCAACTAGATATTCAACGGCAATACATATATAAGCAAACGATAAAAAACAAAATTCAAAAATGCATTATAGTTTTAGTTTATTCTAATTAAATCATTCAATTTAAGGTATACTATATAATTAATACATGTGATTGGGTATGATACAAGGAATCTATTTATATTTGGATCAAATACATCTTAGCACTAAATAAACTTCAAAAAGAAATACAATCAAATTCAAACAGTAATCAATTTTACATTTTAACAATAATTCAATATTTAAAACAAGTTCAGTCAAATTTAGACAATAATCTAATCTATTTTTTTCTACAATTAATCAAAAGCTAAAACAAGTTCATATTTTAAGTTGTCTTACGACGTTGGTCGTTGAAGACCTGAAATAATCAAATCTATTCAATAACCATAGTGTCCTGTCTTTTTTCTGAAAATAACAATGATATATCTCGGAGAACGAAAGTATGCTCTTTCATATATTATTCCGTTATTGGTGAGACATTGATATATTAGGCTTAAAGCCAAAAATAAAAACGTATATATCAATGTCGGAACTTGTCATGCTAAATTATAGATATACAAATTTGTCTTGCAATAAAGAAGCTACAATAGCTTGTAGAAGTATTAACTATTTATATACCATAGCTTAAGCATTTTACCATTAATATATTGAAGTGGACAATTTACTGTCCATTTATATATTTGAAAGCTGGAAAATGATATCCGTTTCAGCGACATGTCTGTATATACCTTTATATAGGAAGTGACCCCTCATCTATTCCGCCCGATAGGACACCTTGATGTTAAATGCAGAGAATGTAGGCAGCTGTTCTAATTCATGTTACTTTGAGAATACATATTCATTTTGACATAGACACGCAATATATTATATAAAATACAAAGAATTTATATCTTACAACATTGTTTGAGAGGAAAAGGGAGAGCTACTTTACTATTCATGACCCACACTTTTGACTGTGAGCGTAACTAGGAAGCGCGTCGTGCAGACTCATTTTGATACCTCTGCGTTTTAGTACGCATATGTCAATGTTGCTAACAGTGAAGATGACAATAAAGCATTTAACCTTTAAATATAATTTGTCTGTGTGTTACTGTTCTGTTTATATTTATTCCATGTAATGCAATTGCTATTCTTCACAACATATCACTATTATTAAATAATTGACCAATCCAATGTGTTATTAACGAGTCAAGATAAAAGCCAGATGTAAATGATTGTGATATCTACGTTGTTATCACGTTTATGTTGATGTTGTTAACAGCAGAGAGAATAATAAAACATCAACTAGCTGTAATAATTTAGATCTCTGTAATAACACTATCGTACCATTAAAATCCTGATACTATGATCAAATGTTTGATACTATTATAATTATATTCAGAACATAGCTTTATACATAGTTAGAAAATGTAACACATATCCATGTAAGACATACTAACGTTGTGGTATAACACCAATTACAAACCCGAGTTAATCCAAATATTAGATACTAATTACGTATTAATTTCTCCTTTCATATTAAAATAAATCTCGTACAAAAATGTAATAATTTAATAAAACACATTATCTAAATGAGAATGGCTAATGGTATAACTGTGCATAATTATTGCTGTATTTGTGATCTTCACTATTACATAATAGATGATTAGATGATGCACATCCCGACCTTGTATGACTATATACCAACCTTACCGACATACCTATGTTACCACTGACTCTATTCTAAAGATTACATAGCTTGGTGGAGGTCAAACAGACTAATAGAAATATTACCATTTAGTCACAAACAATGATTCGATGCTGACTAAAATGTTGCTATTATGATCTATAGCAGTCATTTTTTTCTATCATGCGACATTGCAATTTTAATATACTGAACTATCTATTGGTTTCAATGTGTCTATTACTTATTTTTCATAAAACTTATTTATAAATTGTATCCGATATTTGTATTTGCTTTCTGGGACGTTCACATGTTTACAACTGAACATGCTGAAAATATTACATTTCTCATTTAACAGTAGGAAGTGTTTCCTCGACATACTTTTAACTGATATAGGTGTGTGGTATTATGATTAGCATTGTTTCTTTGAGGGAGTTGAGGGAGTGCTATTAGGGAAACATTGCTATGGTATGGGGAAACGGGAGAATGTTTGTTATCGGTGATAAAATGTATGTTTTCATGAATATATTATTGATGGCTTGCAACCAGGAGGAAACCGTTGATAGTTAGCTTTCAGAACAGAACTCACTGGAAATATTGCAATCGAATACAGTTTTACTGTCTATCGTTTATCTGTTTGGTGTTAACGTCTATTATAGACATACTTATTTAGTTAAAAAAATGTTCACACTTACCGACATTTGGCGCAGTCCCTGAAACAATGCAAATATGAAACTAATAAGTTACATGTTAGTATTCATTGAGCAATCTCACAGTGGTCATATCTACATGAACTACTTACAGTTTATTAATTTAATATTCAATTAATAGTTTGCTTTATAGTAAGAACATATTGTCACTATTGCAGGCGGATGTGTACAAATAAGTGCATGTTATGTCAAACAAATAAATGCCACGACATAGTTGAAAAACTGCCACATATTGCATTAATCACCAAGCAATCAATCATAGATGTACACAACTTATTATTAGAAGGAACACCATCCACATTTTTCAATTGCTTGGTATAGTACCATTAATTTATTAATGCTGTTCATGTTAATCATAGTAACGCATATAAATAAAAGGTCATATAGGTCAATCAAAATAAAAAAAATGTATTGCTGGAGGTTTTTTATGTTCACCTGCATAGAGAAATAAACATAATGTATATGGACGATTCAGATTATTTGTGTGATGTTTATTATTCCATAGATTTACACTTATGTTCTGTCATGTGTTACTCCATTAGCCCAATTTATTGCACCAATGATACAGTGTGATCGCTTGCTTGAACGTTGTACTGTTGATTTTTGTATATCATATACCTGCTTACGGTTACACACACATGTTTAAAGAGGGATCAACCGGGTATGTATAAATCAATAATCTCAGAAATATACAGGTCTGTTTCAGATGTACCTAAAACATCTGATGATATCTTATGTCGTTTGTTTCGAACGTATTTAGTTGTCATAATAACACAAGGTACATTATAAAAGAAATAATTAGCGTCTATTTTTTCAGATGTTATGTAATATACTACCGTACATGTATTATACTTACAACATAGCACTGTAAAAAAAACAAAATAAAACATTACTCTTTATTGAATGTAACAGTGAAGTAATGATGGTATCTAAATCAATATATAAAGTGATATAACAACAATACTGGTATATCAGACATAGTGATCTGACATACAACATGGAGTTAGTAGCCTTATCAGAAATACATGTGTTTATATTCATCATTAAATCTGACATACTGGTCTGACATACAACATGGTGTAAGTAGTGTTAGCAGTGACACATAGTGATCTGACATACAACATGGAGTTAGTAGCCTTATCAGAAATACATGTGTATACATTCATCATTAAATCTGACATACTGATCTGACATACAACATGGTGTCAGTAGTGTTATCAGTAACACATGCGTGTACATTCATCATTAAATCTGACATAGTGACCTGATATACAACATGGTGTAAGAAGTGTTGTCAGTAACACATGTGTGTACATTCATCTTTAAATCAGACATACTGGTCATACATATAACATGGTGTAAGTAGTGACACATGCCTGTATATTTATCATTAAATCATACATAGTGATCTGATATACAACATGGTGTAAGGAGTTTTATCAGTAACAGATGTGTGTACATTCATCATTACATCTGACGTAGGTTTCAAAGTTGGAGGGTTTCGGTCACAATACAAAGCAAATACTCAGGGAAGAGACAAACAAAATAAGGTGTATTACTTCATTGCAAGATGGTCAACACCTCGTTCACCTATATTCATTTTAATTTTAACTTTAGCTGATTTCTGTTATATAAGTATAACTTTAGTTTATCATAAAGACATTGTTTTTTACCTTAATTTTCTACATGACGTTAGAGAACACTGAAGTGGCAATCACAAATGGACAATCCAAAGAAAATGGCAACATAGGGTACAGAAAGGAATAAAAACACAAAATGTTCTGGACACCACTATGCGTAAGCAAATACATATAGCGTAATCAAGACATGATCCCTCCTACAAACAAGTGGTGGTAAAGACAAAACGAACATCGTTTATATGCGGAAATTTTAACGGACATCACAACGCTGATCTCAAAACGTAATGAGACATAATAGCACAACTAAAACCCTAAAAGATAAGCAAGTAATTGTCTGTGCATTGAAGTATTTGATACAAAGACAAATAATTTAATTTGTATCTGTCTTTTACAGAAAATGTTAAGAATTATTTAAGTTAAAACACCTCATATCGATTGAAGTTTTCGCTATGTATTTTGACAACGGAAGTCCAGTGCTTAACATTCCATAATGATCACGTGATCTTGCAGAAGAAAACAGGAACAAAATATTGACGGAATGGAAATGATTCGAAACAAGCGTATTTCATGTCTTTACCTTTTGTGAACTCCACATCATTTCTTCGTAAAACGATGTTCGGTTCGTCACTCCTATCATTTGTTTTTTTAGGCGAATCCTGTTTTATTCGTTATTATTTACGTATCTGTCGTGGTCGTGATAGTAGTTTCGTTTACAGATACCTATTAAGTCAGTTTCTATCATCATTTATGTTGTAGGTTCGAATCCCGCTCATAGCACGATGTACTCGATACAACATTATGTGATAAAGTTGGTCAGTAACTTTTGACAGGTTGGAGGTTTTCTCCTGGTACTCCGGTTTCCTCTAACAATAGAACTGACTGTAATGATATAACTGAAATACTGATAAACACAATAGCCATATTCTTAACCATAGCCCTAACCCATTTATATAGTTAGCAAGCACCATGCTCGTGTTATTTAAGACAACGGGTGTTACTAGTGAAACATAAACTGCATTTCCTTCCGCCGAAACATAGTTGATCACTGTTTTAATGGGTTGTTGCTGGTTGTTTTAATGGGTTGTTGCGTGGGGCTAGATTTGGTGGTTCTCTATTAGAATCATTAATAGATGTAATAGAGCAAATATAGTGGTTAAGAAGATAGGCCTTTGCCTTGTCTTCATATACTAATTCCCCTCTTGATCCGTCGTACAGAGTGGGTATAGTGTAGTTATTTCCTGTTCCTTTCATCAGTCGTTTGACTAATTTCCAATAAGATTTTGAGTTTTTGTTCTGAAGAGAATTTACTAGTTCGTTAGCACTGACGAACAATTGTTCGCGGGCATACTAAATCATATTATTGACTTTAGTTCGTTGCGATTTATAATTTTGCAAAGATTGATTAAATTGATTTCTCCTAGCTAATTTGTGTAATCAATTCCATGTACGTATTTCTTTTCTAATTTCAGAATTAAACCAAGGTTTATCACTTTATCTAATTCTTACTAATTTTGAGGGTATTCCTCTCCCAACCTTCTCAAGATACGTGTGCGTAGACCTATTAAACATTTCATCTACACCTGTGCATTCATGCAGAAATCGTTCTCATTGGAATTCCATTATTTCATTATTAGTTTATTAAAGTCTGCATTTTTATATAGCCACATTTTTCTCATATAAGATCTCTTCAATAAATTTTATATGTATTAAAGTTGCATCATGATCACTTATATCCCTGTTGACACTGATTACTTCAGAGTCTATGACAATATATAAGTTGGACACTAGGATTGGATCAAGAGAAGACCATTCCTTGTGGGTTCTTTAATTACATTCGTGAGATGAAATTGAGAAATAATTTGTAATAAGTTGTTGTTGTTTTCACGTAATAAATCAACATTCAAATCGCCATTTATGATTATGCTTGATGTATAATTCATAGCTTGTTCTATAGAATATTCAAAGTTTTCCCACAATGCAGCCACAGACCCAGGTGGTCTGTAAACAGGGCATATAATAATTTCAAAATTTGGAATAATAACTTCATACCAAGTTATATCTCCTGAGTTTAAATCGTATCTAAGCTTCACATAAATATCCTGCGATGTGGATAGGAGAACACCTCCCCCGAAACAATATATATCTGTCCTTAATATTTGATCAGAAAACCCATCAATTATTATATCATTGTGAACTATATGTGTATCTAAGTGGCTTTCTGTAGCACATATCATAGAGGACTCGGGGGCAATATCTTCCACGTAAGAAAATTTATTTCGAACACTACGAGCATTGAGGTGAAATATAGAGAGCTCATAATCATGCGGGTCGGGGTTTGGGTGGACGTCGTTACCAAGAAATAATAAAAGTAGTAAAAATATGGTAAATTGGATATTAATAGTAAATGGTGAATATCAATTACGTGCTATAAATCGACTAAAATTTGAAATAAAACTCACAAAACTAAGGAAGTAAATTATGCCAAAACGAAAAAAAAAAATGGAATATATTTTAAGCAACGATGAGTAGGTTCTTGCATAAAACATACCTATCGACATTCTGTATGCTTTAATACCACTACCCATTGTCATATAACAAATAATAAATGTACATGATAGTCAGTAGATTGGTTTTGGAATGTGTTAGTTCAATCTGGTCTACAAGAAAACAATGGGGTATAATTTAAGGAAAGGAACAGAACTGTAAAATAAACAATGTAAAATATTAGAATAAGTCAGTTAAAATAAAAAAAAAGGTTTGTTAAAATTTATGCAATCAAATTATTCAATCAAATCTATACGGTTGTAAAACAAAATGTATTAATTATGGTTTGATATGATTTCAATTTCCTAGCTTCCAAAATATCAGTGAAAACAGCTTTAACATAACATTTTTTCCTCATACTTTTTTGCTTAATATACATTACAAGATTTTATTGAGGGAAATCCTTCTTGTATCTATATACTTTAAGTAATAAAAAGAATGATACTTTACAGCAATTACAGATTAAATCCATTGAACAAGTGTATAAGTAAAACTGGTAATTATTGGTGTCATATTAAGATTTGAATTACCTTTTATACCTGTGGCACAGGTTAACTGAGATAGTTTATTATCAACAATGAATCCACCCAGTAGTCAGTGTTCCGGATTGACACGATATATAAATTATTGTAATTTATTATTAATAAATAGTGCAATAATTATTAATCTGCGATAAAGAATACATTTCATAATAATGTCAATGTCAAAATGGTATTTAGTACAATATATAATATACTGGATGTTATATGTCAGTAATGTAGATGTCATAGACTTGCAATATGTGTTCCCTGCATGTACACGAGTGATAGGTGATATATTTATATCCGTACAATCTGATACAATATGGCACTATGTTGCCTTTTCAACTACATTATCTTTATTATGAAATGTTTTCTTACATTTGATACTCACATTACATGTATAGTTTGTTTTGTACATATTTTACATTGTTTATATTACAGTTCTGTTCCTTTCCTTAAATTATACCCCATTGTTTTCTTGTAGACCAGATCGAACTAACATATTCCAAAACCAATCTACTGACTATCATGTACATTTAGTATTTGTTATATGACAATGGGTAGTGGTATTACAGCATACAGAATGTCGATAGGTATGTTTTATGCAAGAATCTACTCATCGTTGCTTAAAATATATTCCATAATTTTTTCGTTTTGGCATAATTTACTTCCTTAGCTTTGTGAGTTTTATCTCAAATTTTAGTCGATTTATAGCACGTAATTGATAT
Organism: Gigantidas platifrons; assembly: GCA_002080005.1. NCBI lineage: Eukaryota > Metazoa > Mollusca > Bivalvia > Mytilida > Modiolidae > Gigantidas > Gigantidas platifrons. The sequence continues at coordinate 433,032 of MJUT01017989.1, read as the reverse complement.
TCACCATTTACTATTAATATCCAATTTACCATATTTTTACTACTTTTATTATTTCTTGGTAACGACGTCCACCCAAACCCCGGCCCTCATGATTATGAGCTCTCTATATTTCACCTCAATGCTCGAAGTGTTCGAAATAAATTATCTTACGTGGAAGATATTGGCTCCGAGTCCTCTATGATATGTGCTACAGAAAGCCACTTAGATACAAATATAGTTCACAATGATATAATAATTGATGGGTTTTCTGATCAAATATTAAGGACAGATAGATATTGTTCCGGGGGAGGTGTTCTTCTATGCACATCGCAGGATATTTATGTGAAACTTAGATACGATTTAAACTTTGCCTCAGGAGAGATAATTTGGTATGAAGTTATTATTCCAAATTTTGAAATTCTAATATGCACTGTTTACAGACCACCTGGGTCTGTGGATGCATTGTGGGAAAACTTTGAATATTCTATAAAACAAGCTATGAATTATACATCAAGCATAATCATAAATAGCGATTTGAATGTTGATTTATTACGTGAAAACAACAACAACTTATTACAAATTATTTCTGAATTTCATCTCACGAATGTAATTAAAGAACCCACAAGGAATGGTCTCTTCTTGATCCAATCCTAGTGTCCAACTTAGATATTGTCATAGACTCTGAAGTAATCAGTGTCAACAGGGATATAAGTGATCATGATGCAACTTTAATACATATAAAAATACCTTGTTTATTGAAGAGATCTTATATGAGAAAAATGTGGCTATATAAAAATGCAGACTTTAATAAACTAATAATGAAATAATGGAATTCCAATAAGAACGATTTCTGCATGAATGCACAGGTGTAGATGAAATGTCTAATAGGTCTACGCACACTTATCTTGAGAAGGTTGGGAGAGGAATACCCTCAAAATTAGTAAGAATAAGATAAAGTGATAAACCTTGGTTTAATTCTGAAATTAGAAAAGAAATACGTACATGGAATCGATTACACAAATTAGGTAGGATAAATCAATGTAATCAATCTTTGCAAAATTATAAATCGCAACGAACTAAAGTCAATAATATGATTTAGTATTCCCGCGAACAATTTTTCGTCAGTGCTAACGAACTAGTAAATTCTCTTCAGAGCAAAGACTCAAAATCTTATTGGACATTAGTCAAACGACTGATGAAAGGAACAGGAAATAACTACACTATACCCACTATGTACGACGGATCAAGAGGGGAATTAGTATATGAAGACAAGGCAAAGGCATATCTTCTTAACCACTATATTTGCTCTATTACATCTATTAATTATTCTAATAGAGAACCACCAAATGTAGCCCCACGAACAAACGCTATATTATCAAATATAGATGAGAACGAACAATATGTGAAAGATATTCTCCAAACTCTTCAAATTGGCAAAGCCTGTGGAGACGATTTTATTCATATCAGTCTGGATTTTTACCTGGACATTCCACACCGTTTACCAGTTACTTGAAATTTACCATACTATTTGCAAAAATATAGATAATAGATTATCGTCTATTATTATATTTTGTGATATATCAAAGGCATTTGATAGGGCTTGGCATAAAGCTTTGATAAAAAAAGTGCATTCATATGGTATCACTGGTGATCTTCTACACTGGATATATGAATATGTCAGTGATAGAAAGCAAAAGGTATTTGTTAATAATGAATGTGAAAACACCAATACTGTCAAAACTGGTGTTCCCCAAGGATGAATACTTGGAACCCATCTTTTTCTACTCTTCATAAACGATATAACAGACAACTTGGGTAATCTAACACGCGTATTTGCTGATGACACTTCACTATCTTACTCCGGTCGAAACTATGATGTTATGAAATCTGATATTAATAATGATTTATCAAAATTAAGCGAATGGGCAAAACTGTAGTTAGTAGATTTTAATCCTAAAAAAACTAAAGCCCTGGTTATCTCAACTAGTGCTGTACCACATTTAGACCAACGATTTAATGGGGAACCGGTCGAAATTGTAAAAAAACATAAACAGTTGGGATTAACATTTTCATCAGATGGAAATCGGACAAATCATATTGATAACATTGTAAATGTCGTTTTCAAACAGGTTAATGTTCTCAGAAAACTAAGATTTACTCTTTCCAAACAAACTCTAGCAAATATATATTTGACCTTCATAAGGCCAGCATTAGAAAATGCTTGCGATGTATAGGATGGGTGTCTTGAACGAGAAGTAGCAAAACTCGAAAAAGTGCAATTAGAATCAGCTAGAATAGTTAGGACTGACAAAATTTACAAGTAGAGACTCTCTTTACTATGAAACGGGATGGGAACCTTTGTCTTGTAGACGTAAATTTCGCAAACTGACAACATTTTATAAAATGCATAATAAATGATGTCCTCAATACTTGTGTAATTGTCTACCTCCTACATTATCTAGTATAAGTGATCAGAATCTCCGAAACAATAAAAACTATACAACACCAAGAGGTAGACTCAAAATGTCTATGACATCATTTATGCAATCTACTGTTTCATTATGGAACAATTTAGATTTAAATGTTAGAAATAGCCCAAATATATCATGTTTTATATCTAGAATTAAAGACAAACTGTTAAATCCCCTGAGTATTATGGTGAAGGGTCCAGAAAACTAAGCATACTCCATGCTAGACTACGACATCAATTTAGCTCATTGAATTCTGATTTATATCGCAAAAAACATTGCAAATGAACCCAAATGGCAATGTGGTGCACCGTCTGAAGATTCAATTCTTTATCTAATGGAATGTCCATTATACCAAATCGAGAGATATTGCCTGTTTAGAAACTTAAGAGCAACCAACAAAAATATAGAAGCATTACTCTTTAGAAACGAGGAAATAGTTCGACCATATATTGGACAAACAAAAAGATTCAAATCAGTGGTCGGTCCTCTGGTTTACATCAACATCAATTTATTTCCCATGTTTCACTATATTGTGTTTTATATTATCTATATTTATGTATGTGCTAGTTTTGTTGACATTATTATATGTGCATTACTTGTAGGGAGAAGACAGTACATAAGTTGTGATAACTTTTTGTCGAATCCCATTGCTGTTTTATTTGCAATAAAATAATAATAAAGTAATAGACTGCGTAAGTCATGATATGTAAGATAATCTACACAGGTAGAACATAAGATGTAAACATATTAGATACACAAGTACTTACCTTACAAGTGATTATAATATTTAATTGAATTAAAATTACTATAATTAACATACTACTTACATTACAGATGAATCTAAAGTTTATATAATTAAATAAAAAAGAACTATAATGAAGATAATACTTACCGATCACTGAAAAGGAAATACAAGTAAATAATTAGGATTGAAATAATATTACGAAAGTAAATAACATAGATATGTTACTCATATACGGTATTGCATCAATACATATAAATGTTCTAGTGAAATATTAAACGCGTTGTGTACACATACATGTAATCAAACAGAACTATGACATCGGTGTATTACATGTATAACACATGGAAACTCAAATATGTTGTTGTATAAGTATCATGAGGATATATACAGGTAAAATGGAAAATTTACGCAAAAAAATGAACTGACCAATATTGAACATCATTATTATATGTAACAGTTCAAGACCATTAATGTTTTTTTTTGTATATTGCTTGCAATGCATATATTGTAGTCAATCTAACATTTGAACATTTGACATACACATAATTGCAACATAATTTATTTATCTGCAAACCATTAATGAAATGAGCAATATAAAACAAATACAAATCCAAATAGAAAAACACGATTTTTGAGCATTTTTTTACAGTTAAGCATGGGCTACCATACAAGAGCTATGTAAATGGAGATAATAACGGTTGATTACAAAAAATGGTTTCAAATGACAAACACAATATATTTAAACAAAAAAGTAGTTATGACTCACCAACAAACATAGTAAGATAAATGGAAACACCTGTGTATATAAACGAGAGCAATTGGAATATCAGATTCGTTTTCAAAACGTTTGGTTTAATATGTGGTCAGTATAAATGGGAGAAAGTTCGGAATATTATGTACAAAAACTAGACAAGTTATTACATACATATATAAAACAAATGAAAAACAAATGCAAAATACACATTCTTTCTGTACATTAGAAATCTACGCCCGACTTTGAATATATAACGCCACATTTTAAATGCACACCATTAATAGAAAAGCGAGACAAACGTGATTGGGTATGAAACAAAATAACAAAATATGCAGAATAGCTATACAAAAGTTGTTCCTTTACTTGATTTTGTGTCTAAGTGTATACACACGTTACAAAATACCGACGGGGTAATCAAACATGGACAATCCAGAGAAACTGGCAGCATAGAGTAGACAAGCCAAAGACAAAAAAAATAAAAACACAACACAACATGTGTTGGACACCACTATCCACAAACAAATACAACAAACATAAGACGTGAGGTCTTCTACAAGCAACTAGAGGTAAAGCTGAACCCAACATTTAAGACGGAAATCGTAACGGACATCACAATACGGAACTCCGACACACAAAATGTCATTAAAAAAATTAATACAAACTAGCAACCCGGACACCACCACAAAACCGAGAGTGGAATGTCATCTTCGTCCATTTTTTTTGGAACGCATTTTTGCCGATACGTTCAAAACTTGCAATAGAATTTACTACCTCTATAAAGATCTTGTGTATACAATCAATTCTGAATGCGGCGATCTGATCTAAAAAGTCATGTCCATCCATATTTATATGGAGACGTTATTAACCAAATTAACCATTTCAAATCTGACATGTGTAAAGTCATTGAAAAAGATAATAGTAGGGGTTATGATAAACAAATGTCTCTTTGGAGCAGATTTTGCTAAATTTATAAAGAAAATAGTTAATTGTAAAATTATATGAAAGAATTATGTCTACGACATACAATATTGTCGTATGTTTCCTATAAAAACATAGATATCTAATTCAGAGCGCGCGACACATTTCTGGAATAACATTCATAAAGTACGACCAAATAAAAAAGTCAAATAATACAAAAGTCTTTGGGAGCCACAAAACCAGAAGGAATAAACAGAGGACATAGACAATATTAAAATCTAATGATTATGTTTAAGTGTCAAATGTTATTGTCAGAGATAACTGATATTGACCCCTTATAATTGAATTGGGAATCAAGCCAGCAGAAATCGAGTGTGCGTGTCAAGTGCTATAGGAATGTTTTTAAAATAAAATAGCTCATTTGCTATTGTTCGTCTCAATCTTCTGGTGATACTATATCTGAGTGAAGACTATAAACCTACATACTATACCACAGATATCAATTCACTTAGTAATATCAATGAGTGAAGACTATAAACCTACACAATTTACCACATATATCAATTCCTTTAGTTATATCTATGAGTGAAGACTATAAACATACATAAAACACCACAGATATCTATGAGTGAAGAATATAAACCTATATACTATACCATATATATCAATTCCCTTAGTTATATCTATGAGTGAAGAATATAAACCTACATACTGTACCACAGATATCAATTCACTTAGTAATATCAATGAGTGAAGACTATAAACCTTTATACTATACCACATATATCAATTCACTTAGTAATATCAATGAGTGAAGACTATAAACCTACATACTATACCACATATATCAATTCACTTAGTAATATCAATGAGTGAAGACTGTAAACATACATATTATACCACATATATCAATTCACTTAGTAATATCAATGAGTGAAGACTATAAACCTATATAATATACCACATATATCAATTCACTTAGTAATATCAGTGAGTGAAGACTATAAACCTATACAATTTACCACAGATATCAATTCCCTTAGTTATATCTATGAGTGAAGACTATAAACCTACATACAACACCACAGATATCAATTCACTTAGTTATATCTATGAGTGAAGACTATAAACCTGCATACTATACCTTAGAAATCAATTCCCATAGTAATATCTATGAGTGATGACTATACACCTACATACTATACCACAGATATCAATTATCTTAGCTATATCTATGAATGAGGACTATAAACTATAAAATATAAACCTACATACTATACCACAGATAGCAATTCCTTTAGTTATATCTATGGGTGAAGACTATAAACATGCATAATATACCACATATATCAATTCCTTTAGTTATATATATGAGTGAAGACTATAAACCTACATACAATACCATATATATCAATTCCCTTAGTTATATCTATGAGTGAAGACTATAAACCTATATACTATACCATAGAAATAAATTCCCTTAGTTATATCTACGAGTGAAGACTATTAACCTACATACTATACCACATATATCATTTCTTTTCGTTATATCTATGAGTGAAGACTATAAACCTACATACAACACCACAGATATCAATTCACTTAGTTATATCTATGAGTGGAGATTATAAACCTACATACTATACCATAGAAATAAATTCCCTTAGTTATATCTACGAGTGAAGACTATTAACCTACATACTATACCACATATATCA
>MJUT01017989.1:400254-426049 GCA_002080005.1 Gigantidas platifrons | reverse complement strand
TATATCTATGAGTGAAGACTGTAAACCTACATACAACACCACAGATATCAATTCACTTAGTTATATCTATGAGTGGAGATTATAAACCAACAAACTATGCCATTGATATCAATTCACTTAGTTATATCTATGAGTGAAGACTATAAACCTGCATACAATACCATAGAAATAAATTCCCTTAGTTATATCTACGAGTGAAGACTATTAACCTACATACTATACCACATATATCAATTCTTTTCGCTATATGCATGCGTGAAGACTATAAACCTACATACTATACCACAGATATCACGTCCATTAGTTATATATATATGAGTGAGGAATATAACATTACTTTTTTCAGTATAGGAAAAGCATCAACTAAATATGATTAAAGAAGATAAAATGTAGTTGTGATAACAATTTTGTTTTTCTTTTTAACCAACATGATCTTGTTCAAAGCGATTTGTTATTAATTAGCTTTAACATTTTTGAACTTACAGTGTATCCACAAGAAACTCATCGTGAACACGAATTAATATATACAGATATTAGTAATGACTATAAGTTGATACATCTACTTGTGGAATCTTAGTCATCGATGGTATCATCCACCCAGTAGTCAGTGTTCCGGATTGACATGAATTATAAGATATATCCAGAGAAACTGGCAGATAGGATACACAAGCCGATGACAAACAAAACACAAACACAACACAATACGTGTTGCACGCCATTATCCGCAACCAAACACAACCAACGTAAATAAGACATGACTTCTCCTACTAGAAACTAAAGGTAAAGATGAACTGAATATGTAATGAGGGAATCGTAACGGACATCACAACACGGAAATCAGACACATACATTACCATTGCAAAAAAAATAATAAAAAGATTAGCAACCGGGACACCACAAACAAAACCGAGGTTGAAATGTCATGTTAGATTCTATTTTGTATGGAACGCATTTTTTGCCTATGCGCTTTAATAAATGGTTGTAGGCTATGATAAGCAAATTACTCTTTGGGGCAGATTTTGCTAAATGTATGAAGAAAGTTCCAAATTGTTAATTGTTATGGAAAAAACAACTCTGTCTACGACATACAATATTGTCGTATGCTTCCGATAAATACACGTCTCTGGAATAAAATTCATAAAATACGCCCAACTAAAAAAAATAAATAATATAAAAGTCTTTGGGAGCACCAAAACCAGAGGTAATAGACAGGATAGACAATTAAAATCAGATTGTTATTTTCAGGTGTCAAATGGTAGTTTCAGTAATAACTAATATTGCTCCCTTAGAATTAGATTAGGAATTAAAACATGCAGACAATTAGCCCATCTTCGCTTCTTCACCTATGTAACAACCATATTTATATTAAATGGCAGTGTTTCAGAGGAAACCGAGCGTGTGTGTCGTGTAATACAGCAATCGTTCTAAAAATAAAATAGCGCATTTTATATTGGTCTTACCAATCTTCCAGTGATACTAAATCTCTGTGAGACAGGTTGTTGTCATTCTGTTTATGCTGGATCGAAATAGCAGGCTATCACTCGTAGACATATAGGGTCTAACACCGGGAGAGGTGCGAAATAGTACAATCTGTGACACCCGGGGGTAAGATTCAAATCGCATCGGACGAGGCTTGTCCAAGTCTGATACGAGTTAAATTTTACCCGAGGGTTTCACAAATTTTACTATCTTGCACCTTTTACGTTGTTTGACTATTTTTCCCACCCCTTTCTACCGTGTCAATGTTTGTTTACTTTTTGTGTAGTTTGTCGCAATAACTTACGAACCGCATCACAGGTCAGGACCATAATGCCACGTAATAAAATAAAGCAAGATTTTAAATTTACAACTTTAAAGAGGTTCAAAATAATAAAGTTAACAAAGTTGTAATAAATTCTACAATAACAAAATATTTTACGATGCTTACCTCTTTTGCTCATCTCTTTCTTTCGTGTCAATATTTGTTTACGTTTAGAAAATATAGAGTGCTTTCTCTTGTTAGGTAACTAACGCACATAAAAATGACATCCCTTTGACCAACGTCAAATAATTTGTTTACAGGCATTTATTGCTGTTGTAGTAACATTTATAATATATTTATAAAGTACATTGTATATTATTGTGAAATACATTTAAAATACTTCCAAGACACTATAAATCGACAATTTAATTCAACAATGGAAAACGATTTTGCGGCAAAAACGGCGTGTAGCTTGTCTTACACTGGAGCCGGGGTAAGATAGAACAATATATGTCCCCTCAATTAACGGACTACTTTATCCAAGAGGTGAGGACATCTTGTGTCGGATGAAGTTGCTGTTTTTGGTATGTCTTTGATGAAAATCAGAAACGGTATATTGCAATATAAATATACCTGAGACGACTGGGACTAACACACAGAACATTCAAATGTAACACTCATTTTGCTATCCCCGATGAAAGAGAGAATTATACGCTAACATTCAGTGTGTCCACGTAGAAAGGTCAGAACATAAAGACATATGTTTATATCCTGGGGTTATAGAATAGGGGAGGTGAGTGTGTGGTTGTTACCTGTTTTTAACGTAAAAATGAGCAATTGTTCAGCAATATCATGGCAAGATAGATTACAATTCTTTGAGCTGATGATGATGGTGGTTTTAACTAAACGAACACGATTTGTTTAATTATTATGGTGCTTGATCATTCAAGCGTGAGTATGTGGGAAGATAAGTCACCATGACGCATTATCATAATTCCGCGACACCAGTTTCGTCTTTCTCCTTAAAGATGTGTACTTAGCTTAGAAGCAGCAAATGCCAATTTCTAGCAATTAGTTTATTATTTCATCACTTGTTTCTTTTATTTAACTTGTTTCTGTCCATATTAAGGCATTATTTTGTAAATAGCTACTTACATGTGTCGACACTATGTACTCTTATTATCCAAGGTAAGAAAGTTCGAAAGTTTGAAATCGTACAGCTGCAAGTTTCGGGTACGTTTAACGCACCTTATTGCCATGATGCCATTTGTACTAGGACATGCATCAATACATACAAATCGTACCTTTTCGTCTCTGTTCTTGTTCTATGAATACGATAGCTCTGTTCTCCAAAACTTTAAGATTTTGCAATTGTTTCTGGATTGTCCATTATATAATTTCCCTTATGTTGTTACTAGCTATTATTTAACGAGGTGCGTTCTGATTACCATACATATCAGGTTAGATTTTTCTGATTTGCAATTTGTTGTCTCAGACACTAATTCGAGAATTGGTTCAATTAAGAACAGTGAGAAATTAAGGTACCGTATATTACGCGCTGGAGAATACACAGTAATTGTAGATTGAAATGAAATAATACCGAGATCCGTGAGAGTTGAGTTGATTATTTTTAAAAATCAACAAGTTAGAATATATTATCTTATTTAATAAATTTCCATTTGCAAAGGCATATTTATTTTATATTGTTACATGTTTCATATTTACAAAGCCAAATTAGATAACAAATAACACATATAAAATGAAAAACTTGCATTGTCATATGCCATAGCGATTACCGCTTACATGACGTTAATTCAGGTTCTCTAAATTATCATCTATGTTCAGTCTTATTTATAATTACTTGTGGTCGGCTCGTTACTTGTTTGTATTGAGAGAATATACTCAAACGTTTATATACTCGTCAGTTTTAAGCATACAATGTCAAGAGTACACGAACGTATGAATTGCATAGATTAGTGGTATAATCACCGTAGCCAGGCTGTTAGACAGAAGTTTTATTAAAGACCAGCATGTGGTTTTTTCCCGTACGCTCAACAATATGTAAAACACGTTTTTAGGCACACAATGATAATTCAAAAATTGTTTAACATCTTTTACAAGAAAGAGCATAAATGTATGAAATAATTGAAGATCGCAAAGGGGTATCCAGAAGCAGTAAGTCGAAGAAGGAAGGACAATGCAATGACCAAAAGAAAAAGAACAAACAATGTAATTACACATAAAACAAAAGAGTGAGCAACAGGAACCCTTCATGACACCAGGGGTGAACTTTGGTGCACCGCAAGGGTACATAGTTCCTGTTCAATATGTGGCACCACTGGTGCTGCTCTTGTTACCAATCCGGCAATAGTCCTGAACAACAAACATAACATATCTGTGGTCATTTGTAACGGTTAACCAAGTCATGGTGGTGACCGTAAAACTTTCCAAGAAATGACTTCATCTTAACCAATATAAGCAATTGAGTATGTAGCTACTTCATCGCCAGTAGTAAGCCTCCATCAAGTATTCATCATAGGAAACACAGGCTCGGGAATATCGGATCAACTAAGAAATATGTGTATGTCGTTGTAATGTTGTAACATATACAAATACATCAAAACGAAAACTTACAATGTAATTATTGAAATCATCTCTTTTGTCGTAACATTTCGTTCTTAACGGCCCTTCATTGTCAATGTCGAAGTGTAGGTCAATGTATGAAGTAGACTTCGCTCTATCTGTGGTATTCCTTTTCTCATCAAACTTATTTAGTGATATGACATCATCTATATTACGGAACTTGAAATTAAAGGACTGGGTACGATTATTGTTTTTCCTTGAATAGCCCCTGTATGAGGTCTGCATAGATTGAACAAAGGACATGCTGGACAGGAAAAACAAATATCATTGGAAACAAACGATATTTACGGAGGATATACACATTTGGTTCGGTGTTTCTACGTAACAGCTAGGTCTACCAGAATTATCACTGATTACGTAGGAATAATAGGTAAAGATTCCATTTCCCCCAGAAGATGATCTGTAATATGTACGTAAGAAAGGTTTGAATATATATTAGAGCTGATCAGAAGCCGTAAATTGCAAAAGGACCAATATAAAATGGCTAAAGGATAAACAGTGATATACAAAGCACTACACAGAAATTTACGTATTTATAACGGGTCGGAAATTTATACGCCATTTGTGATTTGTTCCATAGTTTAAAACTTCGATAACATACACACAAACAATTTTCATTTATATACACTATTAAAGTTATTTTGTTCGTTAGCACCAGTATTCGTGATTTCTACAAATTCAGTGATCCTTGGGGGTTTTAATTCGTGGTGTCGAGCACCATAGGCAACAATCAAGTGGCTAATAATGATTTCACAGAATAGGATAACCTTTATGTTATCATTATCCATAAATTAGTACTTATATAGTACTATTAATTAGTTGTACTTGTTAATGTAGACAAGCAATCAGTAGACAAATGTAAATGTATATAACTTGTAGGCCTAGAATTTATATGTATACGAAAAAACGACCGCTAGTTGTTTGTGTTTATAAATGAATGTGCTTAGACCACACTGAAACATGGGGATAAAAGAACAGAAACTCGGACAACATGAAATCGTTTTGACACCAGTATGCTTAATGCACCACAAATAAGATATATAACAACATGAACCCCGTACAAAAGAATTGGGAGTCGAGACGAATCGAACGACGTTTAACGCGCAAATAGTAGCTGACCCCACAACACGGAACTAATGACATGCTATAATTTGACAACATGAACAACACGAACCCCACTTAGAGCTCAGGTGTTCCGGAACGACAAATGGAAAATATATGTGGTCATTTGTGAAATAGACAACCCGTAGCAGCTAACACAGATGTGCTGGCACTCGTGAAACTTTCGGTGTGATTTCCACTTAGCAAAAGGGAACCATGGCCTCAGTAGTTTTCCTGTTAGTACCAACCCGCTATCAAGGAAATTATGATAGGAACCAAACGAAGGGGCAATCAGTAATGGACAGGAATACTACTTTCTTTTAGCTAAAAGGTATTTTATTGAACAAATCATTTAACATGTGATCCAAAGCTTTTAGATGTGGTCGTAAGCCAATATGATTCAGCTACACAATGGAATAACACATATACTCATTTAGAATATGATGTACAATATTAAACTATGGTAGTGCAATAGTCAGCGGTTACATTTTCAATATTTTTCTCCGGCTGTGAATAGCTGTAAGCAAAAGATATAGCACTATTGAGACAAAAGAAGTGGCCCGTATTGGACATAGCGGAGTTATTTTTTAGCATACGTACTCAAGTGAAGGTCGATGTGTGCAAAAAGAAATGGGTTATGTCCAATGCGGGCAGCTTCTTTTGCTTCAATAATAATATATTAAATGTGTACCATAATAGTATCGCTGCAAAAGCATATGGCATGACATGTATTCCAACTACTACTTTAAAATGGGTTTAAGGATTTATATATTTCCAATCGAGTGTGGATTTCATTCAATATCAATTATTAAAAATTACCAAGTATACAAGCTTACGTTTTTTTTTCTTGTTAACTTACATCGGAATATATAATAGAGTAATTTAAAAGAATAATGCTATTATTATCTTAAATCCATTAAAAAGACAATTTAATAAATAAGAAAATTAAAGCATACATCCTGCTATTGTCAATCGAGTGCGAATTTATGAAAATCATAAATTCGCTCGAGGTCAAACAATATCGGGTAACTGTGGTACAATTATTATTGGATGCTCACGATATTGACTGGCATATATTTGATATATAAACCAATTTCGCTCGGCAATTTTATCTACACAGCTTTCGTCATTTTACAATGGTATGTAATATTTATACAAGCATATATTTGTAGGCATTCAAACACCAACCGATAAAAACACTTTCCACAATAACATTGTACCAAGGTTCGATTTTCTTGATAGGACAACCTTTGTGTTTTGTCATCTTAGATATTTATTCGAGAATGAATTCAATATAGAATATATATAACTCAAGGTTCCGGAGACTACAAAAGATGGCTAACTCCACATCTAGAAGACGGAATATGCGTGTAGGAAAAGTGTGCCGATACAAAAGAAGTAATATGAAAGACATTACAATGTCCAAAAGATGAGACAGAGAACCAAAGACAGAGCACCACGAATCCCACCATCAAACTGGAATGAACACATATGACCCGGAAGGTTAAGTAGTTCCTACTTCACATGTACCCCCCGTCGTGCTACTATTGTTACAAAACCATTGATGTGTGATGAATGAAGAAAGGTTTTGTCGTAAGGTTTCGTTCCGAACTAGTCATCACTGTCAGTTTCGAGGTGTATCGTAATTCGTGAAGCATACCTAGCTATATATTTGATATTTTTTTATTCTAAACCCGACAAGATAGATGCTATCAACAAAATCACCAAACCTACAATTAATTGGCGAACGTAAAATTAAAGGATCTTGTTAGAATATTAAAATTTTTCTCGAGATGTCCCTTTGTGAACTCTGCCTCATACGAATACAATACATGATGGGCATGATAAACATCTGATTGGAAACAAATTATGTTCAAGAAGGACATTATTGTATACGGTGTTGATACGTGACTGTAACTGTAAGGTCCACAACAATTATCACTGTTTACGTAGGCATGATAGGTGTCCTTTCAACTAAAGTTGATCTCTAATATGTACTCAAGAAAAATTTGAAGATACAAAAGAAGTAATCAGAAGCCATAAATGGGAGAAGGACAGACAATGCAGTCGCTAAAAGATAAAAGGACAAAAGGACAAACAATGATCTTTAATACACTACACAGAAAACTGAGGTTTGATAATAAAATTCATACTCCATTATTTCTTTGTTTTATAGCTTAAAACATTGATGACATATACAGCAACAGTTTTCAATTCTATATATAGGATAACTTTAATATTATCATTATACAGAAATTGGTACTTATATGGTACTATCAATAAGTTGTACTTGTTGGTGTATTCTTTGAATCAGACGAAATATTTAATTGTCTATGACATGCAGATCTTCAATGTGTATACACCAACGAGACCGGTAGTTGTTTTTGTTTTTATTTGATAAATGTATAGAATTTCGACGACGCTACAGGAACGAAGCCCAAGTTTGAAAAAAAGCCAACATCAGTGCAAACATGGAGATAAAAGTACATAAGCTCAGACAACAGGAATTCCATAAAGCAAACAAGAGTAAAACGAGGACAGAGATAAACTGTAATGATGTACTTCGTGATCACACAACCTACAGCAGCACATCCTTATATTAACTATTCAAGGGTTAAAACAAATTGCATGTTCTACTTGTCCAGGAACAGTTTACTTCCACATTTCACTGGTCCTAACATATTCTTTACTGGTCCGCAAAGAAATATACCTGGTAGCATATTTTATTATGTAATTGCTGTAACTCATTTTACAGTTTTGTGTGACACATGTACCATACATCTTTCAAAACGTCTGGTAGACATTAAAAATTAAAGAAAGCAAATGTCCTGTTATGAATCTAGTTACGGAAGCATTACATATTGACTTAATGTGTCTACTGGTCCGACGGTATAGTTCGACCATTAATCCAAAGAAATGCATTGCTAAGTAAAGCTGAATGCTTAGAAAATAACAAAACAACAAAAACCATCAATATCATTCACCAATGTCTTTATTTCAAACGCGATGCAAAAACTAACTAATATTTTCCTTGACATTTTTCAGTTTCAGAAATTTCCGGTAAATTATGTGGCTTTCTAAACTTTCACCTTTGATGTTTAATCGAAAAACTCGTCGTTCGCACTAAATATTCTTCAAAATGCTCATGTATCATAAAAGTACTTACATT
The DNA here is from genome assembly GCA_002080005.1 of Gigantidas platifrons. Taxonomy (NCBI): domain Eukaryota; kingdom Metazoa; phylum Mollusca; class Bivalvia; order Mytilida; family Modiolidae; genus Gigantidas; species Gigantidas platifrons. The sequence goes on along the minus strand of MJUT01017989.1, from coordinate 417,395 downwards.
GTAATATCAAGCTCCCACAATCCATAGATAGTATTATTGCATAGTATTTTCATGTTGAAACGTTGTTTATTTTCCTGGATGGAGAACATAACATGCTCAAGTGAGAACAGTTTGAAGATACCACATGTGAAATTAGGAGCCGTAAATCAAATGACAGACAACACAAAGGTAAAGCGAACAATAAAAAAGGATAAACAACGATCCATAAAACTGTATACAGAAAACTAATAATAAAACAACATGAACCCCACTAAAAAGACAGAGACTGGATGGGCTAGCAGATTCTGTAAGACATGAAATCATGTTGGACAGTATACGTCAATAAATACAAATGACAATAATATAACATGAACCGAATCGGACATCGATTTTACATGGAAATCATAGCGGATATCACCAGACATAACTAAACGGGCGAATTTAAATGCTCGGAACGACACACGGAACATTACTGTGGTCATTTGTGACATGGATACAGTGAAGACTTTAACTCAGACAGAGGGAACCCTTGCTTCAGTAGTTTGCCTATTAACAGCAACCCTCTATCAAGGAAACCATGATAGGAACCAAGCGATGGGGCAATCAAGAATGGACATGGATATATTATTTCTTTAATGAAAGTATTGTATTGAAGAAATGATGCAATGTCTGCTCAAAAGCTTCTAGGAGTGGTCATAAGCCTATATGGTTCATCTAAATAATGGAATAACACACAGTTTATTTGGAATGTGATGTCCCATATCAAACTATGGTTGTGCAATAGTTATCGTGGTACCTGATAAATTTCACCGGTTGTGTATTGGATATAACTATTTTTCTTCAAATAATTATTACTCAGGACAAGGTCCAAATCCGCTAAAAGAAATTCGCTATTTCCGAAACGGGCAGCTTCTTTTGGTTCAATTATAATACCATTTTAAAATCGGTTTATTGATTTATATAAGATATGGGGACAACTCCCCATCAAAGGACACATTTTAAGGTTTCATTTAGTGGCCTTTATATATAAGTTTAAGTATATATCAATGTCAGATGAAGATTAACCTTAGTGAGGGCGATGATTTCTGATTAATTTCCTTTTGCAATCAACACCATCGTCGTATCAACAACTTACGAATTCTACTTTTTGATGACTATTATTGACATGATATGTAAGTTGTATTGTAATGCACAGTTAGTAGGTATTGCATCTATTGCTAAAACTAAGACCCATCTTCCTCAGACATAGATAGCTGGATTGGGTTTTGGTTAACCTGTATTATGTTATTTAGTTTGCTTACTCTCAAAGATCTAAATTATTATCTAATATTCAAGCAGTGCCTGGTGAAGATTATTTAAGCTACACCTTTAAATATTTTATTTTATTAAAGTTAATCCATGTCTTCAGGTAAATGAGGTTTACTTTTTGAGAAAGCTTAGTACCACAAGAGTTACTCCGTTGCTTATTTAATTATCTTTATTATATGAATTAATTCTAAAAATGGATCAATTCTTTCTCATTCTCATGAGTGAATATAACACTGAGGACAAAATCAGTAGAGAGTTTGATCCTGATACAATGGTCGGTTTGAGCGAGTGCTACTATCCAGAGGTTATCAATCGGGATACAACATGTATTAAAATCTAAAATCTATTGATATTGATATTTGTTGATCAGCTTCTTTTTGGAAAGTTTATTGTGAAAGTCTATTTAAGTTGTTCGGTAGTTTGAATTTAGTTTTAATCATGTTTCTGATATGTATATATAGGTACGATGCTGTCTGATATTGGTTCATTGGACTTTCCTAATTATCGTTGATATGTGAATTAATAACAACTATTAATCAACTCTGTATTGGAACGAGCAGCTTTTTTTTCGTTCAATAATAATACAATTTTAAAATCGGTTTATTGATTTATATAATATATGGGGACAACCTGAGTACAACCTCACATAATAAAGAATGAATTATATTGGTTAAAAGATAATCACATGACATAAAATAATCTGGATATTTCTGCTTCTAATCGCCGCCAACGGTGAATAACCTCAAGAATTACATACGTCCAATGAATAACCTTATTATTCAACGGTGAATAACCTCAAGAATTACACACGTCCATTGAGTAAACATATTACATTACTTGTTATGCAACAAAAAATCCATAATAATAAATAAAAATTGCTTCGCTTCTTTATTCAGACAGTTTAATATTTAGCTAAATGTTTATAATATACTTGGAGACATATAACATAAATACATTCAAATGTGTACTAAACAACAAAATACCGATATTAGTGTAGTACACTAAAAATATGAAAATTATGTGTAAATATTAACATTGTAGAGAAGAAAAAACTAGCCGTGCCTAACCTAAATTAAAAACCAGATTATATGTACATTCTTGATACGAGTAAATGTATTTGTTTAATAGTAAGCCTGTCGGTTGTAAGTCTACTTGATCAAAACTGTTTGGTGTATCGATATTATTAAGATAAAGAATATAGATATCCATAGGTATAGTTTCCGTCGACCATGCGTAGAACTGGAAAAACCATAGACACAATTCTAGGGTCATTTCATATATTTATTGGGGGAACCTGATAATAACAAACATCACAATGTTAGTTTTACTTCTTTGTATATTCATAATTCACCCAAAAATGCTACAATCAAAATGCCGTCAATTTGAAGTAGGTCAAAGTCTCCATTACAACTTGGGGTAATATTTTGAATTTGCTTATCTGGAAAATGGCGACTGTCTAGTGAGCGTTAAGGGTAGTTAATTCCGTTATAAGATGCATATCTTAATACTGCTTTCCACTAAGATAATAATTCTTGAAAGCCTTAGTTCGTATAACAGTTAACCATGTTAAAATATGCTACAGGCCCGTCGCTCTGCATTAAGGAACAACAGGTATACTAGATTTTTAAGTCATATGACTATTATTCAAAAGTGCGTCAGGCAGATGCCATCTTGGTCGATTTCTTCTAACAATGTAATTTTAAAATTGTGTCGCCTTCGACATTTGTAAAAATAAATCAGTGCTGACGTTGTAGAATGTTTGGCGGACATCAACAGTGTCGATAGTCATAGTGACTTTCGATTAAAATATGCTTAAGTATTGTTGGGATTACACAGAATACATTCCAGTCGTTCGTCATTATTTAATAAACAGCAATATGTAAGTCTACTAAGACCAGTACGACATCTGGTCAAGCCCGCTTGTTCTGTGCAATTGTGTCCGTAAGAACAACGAAACTTGCCATTCAAGTAATGCATTTCGTGTAATTCCCAATGAATCTGGTACTCCCAATTGTCTTGAGAGCGTTTTAAGCAATAGTTCATAAGGAAAGGCTTAACATTAGTACATGGAATAAAACAATTGGATATTGGGGTATCCAACTAGTCCTGAGCTTCCACCTCAGTAATTTTATTCTCATCCATACATATATGACTAGGGATCCATGCGAAAAGGATATGTTTACAACAGGCATTTAATAAATTTCACATTAAGAAAAAGCTTTGGACTTTATAACTTTCACTATCATGAATTCATCCTAATCAGAAGAGACAACGAACTTCAAAGAAAGAGGTATTGAAATAGCTTCTGTGTTGAAGCTCGAACTGGCAGATGGTCATGGAAGACAATAGACCTGGTATCCGAACCCAGTTACTGAATATACTTTATACCTTAGAACCATCAGTAAAAATCAGCAGCTGAAGCTACCCTATCATCATTCTAAGAACCATCAGTATAAAACAGCTGAAGATTATTCCCTGTCACCATCCTGAGAACCACCAGTAAGAAAACAGCATATTAAGCTTCCCTATCACCATTCCAAGAACCATCATTATAAAACAGCTGCAGTTGCCACAATATTATCATCATTAGAACCATCAGTAAATACAGCTGTTGAAACCACCCTATAACCATTCTAAGTTCAAAATTAAAATTAGTTTTTGGATTAGATTTATATAAGAATTTACGTTGTGTGATTCCAAGTTCACAAAATTTTATTTGTATTGGGTTGTTTATAATAAACATTTTCATATAAAGGATTAAATACACAGTCGTAAGCAAACTTTAGGATACGCCTTCAGCCTTCAATGTGAATGCATACTGCATACCAAATTTGATATGTCTGCTTATCAGTGCAGGCTTGGTTGCTTCAACAAATAAACTCACAACCTGGATTATTCGGAAAATTCCTAGTGAGAAACGTAATGATTGCTTGATGATGATTTGTCGCAAGCGATTAAAGTTTGACGGGTTGTTCTGTAAACATTGCATCCTTAATCTAATTTTCAGTGAATCAACGGTTTACATCAATTTAATAAATTTGATAAAACTGTGCCATTCCACCCTCAGTCAGTACTGAATACAAATTGTAAATTATTAAGTGTCTTAAGGCACAAGTTTTAATGCACTAATGTGGAATGGGACGAATGATAAAATTAAACTCACAATTAAATGTAATAAATATGAATAAGGAGACCGTTGTGGTTTGAAAATGTCTTGGATCAGTAAATTATTGGAGCCACATAATGTGTCTTTACTTCACTTTATTTCTTAATTCAATATACAGTACTGTAAGGTTTGGAAGTACTGGAAGAGAAGTTAAATACATTCTGTATTGATGTATTTTGTAATTTGTCAGAACCCAAATCATTGGATTGATATGTGTGATACAAATGCTGCAATGAGTCAATCTATATGATTCAATCCATTCACAAAGATAAATGGTAGTATGTGCTTTCATAGCATTATTTTTTTATTAATGTATTTTTTTATCATCGGATAATTAAAAAAAATTTTCACATCGTCTGAATGTGTAGATATCTTAATGTTAATATTGATTTTGTAGAATACTATGCTATTATTAGTGTATTTTCAAATAATTGGAAACAAATTATTATGGGTGCAACTATGAAATATGACAGAATATACAATGCATTAGCTGAAAAGGCGAACGCAGAAAACATACATTGTTAATATTTACTACAACTTATTTATTCAGAGAATTCGCCTAGCGCCTACTAAGTTCCATTGACAAATTGAATGAACGATCTGAAAACTACTATAGAAAATTGGTATGACATTTACCCAATGTCATTATGCATAACTAAAGAAACAAAGCTTAAACATTTTCAATTTAAGCTATTGCACATAATTTTGCCTTGTAATTCATCCATATATAAAAGTGGACTTAACCAATTATTTATGGAAACTGAGAAAAATATGTTACATCTATTTTGGAATTGTAACTGAGTACAACATTTTTCGCTTTATGTTAAAAACACTTTTTAAAGATTTGTGTTATTACTCTTTCATTGAATGCAAGGAAGATAACTATTGGCATATCAAAGATATACTTTGAGAATCGAAATACAGTAAATTATATTTAGTTAATTTCAAAATATATTCATCTTATGTAACATTATAACAGTATAAGGCACTATCTGTGGTCATCGTTTGCTGGATTTAAAGAACAAAGGATTTTAAAACAGGGTTTAATTCGTGAGTTTGTATTTGAAACATTATGTTGACAATTAATTGCCAAATGTGTGGTCCATGTCAATGTTTTATATCGCCTTTCTGTCTGGGACATGTTTATGAAAAACAAATATCTTTAAATATCAATTCATGTTGTATATTAATAGTAAGAAAAGTTTGAAGATACCAAATGATAATCCTAATCCATAAATCGAAGGACAGACAACACAATGGTATAGCGAAAAGGGACAAAAGGACAAACAATGATCTGCAAAAGATACACATAAAACTAAAGATCGAGTAACCCGAACCCCACATTATCAGGTTCCCTTTAGTGACTTGTATGTATAGGCTTGACTGTATATCAATATATGAAGATGATGAACCTTAATTTATTTTATGATTTTTCAATATTAGTGTATTTTTGAATCGGGATCAGCTGATTGATCGAACATAGTTCATTTGATCTCCCGTCTAGATGAAGTAAGGGCAAAAGTCACCAGGAGTCCGACCTCCATCATCACTGGTCATGACACAAGGTAAGTATGTAGCCTCATTTAGTCTGCATTTTACGATAATCAAACATGTGTTATTATGAGCCTATTTGAGGTATACGGCACAACATGGGGTTCACATGTTTTCAAACATTTTGAACAAAATATATTTAAGCTAATCAGGCACAGGTAAAGGCAGGAGACAGAAACAACGTGTTGGAGTTTGGACTGGATAACATTAACATGCCTACAATACCCTCATGTATGTCATACAATGCAGAGTACATGATTACAGTTCTGTGCACTCACCAATATACAAGTATCTACATTTCTATTTATGACGCATAAATGTGTTATTGTTTAACATTAACTGAAAGACAATTAACACATATAAAGGTATGACACAGTCTGATATTGGTTCATTCAACTTTCCTAATTATCGTTAATATATGAATTAATAATAATTATTAATCAACTCTTAGTCAGGTTCTTGATTGAATACAACACTGCGGACCAAGCCAGTAGAGAGTTAATCCGGATACAAACGGGTGTTTAGATTTAAAATCTATTTATTTTTATATGTATTGATAAACTGCTTTATGGTAATGTTCCATAGTATGTCTTTGTCAATGATTAGGTAGTTTGAATATAAGTTTCGCATATATATATATATATATATATACATAAATGTACGATAAAGTATGAAATCCGAATTTTCAATTATTAGTTTTAACTAATTTGATAAATATGTAAACTGTTTTGTATGTTTTACCGTTATTCAAGTATATAAAGCTGTATGTGTAATGGTACCACACTAAATTATTCTATTCTAAATGATAAACACATGTACTATATAGAGATAAGATATCACCAGCACTCTGTCAGTTCGCTCACAGGCAGTGGACAGCAATCATCGGGTTAATCTACAATCATTGATAGTAACACAGGCTTATATACAATCATTAATAGTCACACAGGCTTACCTTTTATTCGCCAAGATGTTATTGGAAAGGGATTTAAAATTCAATTCACAAATGATGTTAAATCTGATAATGAGATTTAATGCGAATGAACATTATGACCAATTACATAGCTTCAAGGAAAACGAGGATTTAAGAACTTTGGATATAGACACTATAAAACTTAGAATTGAGATAGAGGAGCTTAAGAAAATGTTAAGCAAGGACTTGGATAGATCAGACTTTGTAAAGGTTGCCCATATTGGAATACAAATCGCAAATGAAGATGGCTTAGAGGAACAGGAACCTCCAAGGAAGAAGAATAAGAAACAATGTGGAAAACCAAATGCACCTTCGGTAAGCTTGTTATTATAGTTTCGCCAGTTTCCAGGTCTATAGCATTGTTAAAAGTATGTAGAAATGAAGTTGTCATATCACACATATGTATCAGTCGGAAAGCAGACTCGATAATGGCGTCTTTTCAATTAATTTGTCACGTACATTTTTATACCGGAATCGGACACGTTTTAGAACACATCGACCAAGTGTTGAAAATTCACTCGTTTTAATCGTTGCGAGCGTTAAATATAACAGAGGAAGCGAGAAAAACATAGAAAATTGTTTCTTTCATATGTATTTGAGGCCCGGTGCTTGAACTTCTGGCAACAAAGGAGTATTGCAGAAATTAAAACGACACGGAAATGGCGGAAGTTGTTTAAAAAAACACGAAAAATTAAAAATAAAAATATTTGCCGAAAGGGTGATGGAAAGTCATATATATAGTTCCATAGATTTTTATATTGGTATTTTAAAGAAACATTTTCTGTAATTAAACGTCCACTGGAACTTTTTTCTGTCAGATAGATCGTGTCACATTTTGGTTGGATTCAAAGGGAGGTAACTAGAATCATCACATACTCCGGAATTTTTAACGTTCTATTTATAGAACGAGTGTAATTAAACGCATGTTTTCTTAATAAAACAAATATTATATTGTATTGAAATGCTGTAATTAGTCAGAATAATTGTCTATTATATCTACAGCTATTAACTTGATCAAATATAATTTAACAGATGAGTCCAAATTTGAGATAACTGGAAAAGAATTTCTGGAACCACAACAGTAAGGAGCAATATTACATGACTTTTTGGTTGAAATACATGTAAATTTGTTGTTCCATGAAGGTATGACAAAACAAGAATAAACTGTAATAGTATACTAAATCTATCGAATGAACTTAAAAAAAGCATTCATATTTTCATATGCAATGGGTAAATTTTGGAATATTTTACTTTCAACTGTTTTTTGTAAAAATACAATGTATAAGGCTATTCAAACACGTCCACCGGTTTTATTGGTGGATTCACCATACAAATCATGTATAGCGCCCCCTAGCGACCCACCACGAGCATGTTGATGTTAATGTACTTGATGCAAGTGATATTTTTTTCAATGTAAATGATGTTATTCAAGACAAATGAATGAAAATGATGATAATGAAAAAAATATAAAATATTATCACATGCATAGTACATCCTCGTAATGACTCTTGAGCAGAACTCGTGTTAGCAAATATTTACTATTTTATAGATGTTTCTTTAAAAAAAAAGGTGAGGGGTGTAATGTTTTTAACCTTTTTTTTAAACAAAAGCAGATCATACTGTACTACATTTTGTAAGATCCATTATTTAATTACTTTTTACAAAATAAAATTCACAAAAACTTCAACTAAAATATTTTATTAAAAATAATAAAACATGTGAATAATAGGAGAAAACCGACTGGGGCTCTAATTTAAAATTCTAATTGAATATGCTGAGGCCAAATTTGCATACACAAATGTATCAAATTTAGAATTAACCTTATTCTTTCTAGATCCTTTTCCTTAAATTAAATGGTCTTTCTAATGTTTATTGTTTACATTTGTATTGAAAAGGGACGATACTATAAAATTCCTAGACATGTAAGACTTTGTGAAAAATGTGGAGTAGTTGATGACGAGGCGCATTTCTTTTTATATTGTACAATTAATGACAGATTAAGAACAGCTTTTCTCCATGACTTTCTATATCGGTCTAGAATTAATACATTAAATGATATTCTTAATCCTATTTCTTCACAAGTGAAATCCTTAGGCTCCTTTATTAAACGGTCTTTGGAACTGAGGACAGGGGGTACTTGATTACATTTGTTATATTGTGAAACAGCCTTTTTGTTTGTTTGTGTATGATAATTGTTGTTTGTGTATGTGTTTGATTTATTTTTTGTTTGTTTGTAGCCTTTGACCCTATATTGGTTGTAAGTTGTGCTAATAAAGAGTTATATTAAAAATAAACAATGAAACTAAAATAGGATACCCCAACCTCATGATCATTAGCAAATTATTTAAAAAAATAAATGAAATATCATCAAGCTCATTTAGCCAAATACATTTGTTATTAACAATCTTTTTGTATTTCAAGTGTAAGCTATACACTTATGTCCCTAACAAATGGTGATATGACTTGAAGTTTTCAATCACATATTCCAAAAGCTGGCGAAAGCAGAATATTTCTGTTTGAATCAGATTTTTCAGATCTCAAAAATATATTGAAGTGTTTGTAACATGAGAGACAGGCAGAGATTTTGGAAAATGTGTTTATTCTATCTGCAATATCTGATTGATGTATACAAAATATATGTTTAACATGTCAATTTGGTGATCCAACATACCAACCTTTGACTGTATATACTTTTCACAAATGCAACATTCTAGTTGGGGTTTGAAATTTTTATATTTCTTGTAGTGATCAATACAGAGAAAAAATTTACTAGGTGTGCATGTTTCCTTGTTATTCTGATCTAGCTCAATCTGAAAGCACGACTGGAAAAAATTAAAACATTAACTGATGTCGAATGGTCACCATTTTTTTCACGCATGTTCATATGTTGCAAAAAGCATACATGTTTTTTACTACAGTCATTATTTTCTGCATTAACTGCAGTATGTAGTATAAATTCACATTGGTCAAATGACAAATAACCATAGCTGTCAACGTTTGCTGCTTGTTAAATTTAAATCATTTGTTTCAAATGCACAGCTTCTATCTATGGCTGTATCATATTTTCTGAATTTTCCTTTGCTTGTCAGTTGATGTTGCTTCTGTATCGTGGGACATTTCGAGTGATTTTCTAAATCGAGCCTCACACATTCTACAAAAATAGACATCATCTTTGAATGCATATGCATTTTTGACAAAAAGTATAAAACAGCGGTTGATCTCACCTCTATGAGAGGTGCCAGTAGCGATTAGTCAAATCTTNNTCGTTTACAGAAAAGTCAGTTTATGCAAGGGCCTGGTGGTCTGCCTTCATGCACCCATTGACAGTTTGACTTTCAGAAAAGGGGGGGTGTATACAAATTCGGGTTGTAGTGGATTTTACACATGTAAACAATGAATCTGAAAGTGACACATGAATAGCTATTACACGTTGGTAAGCATGTGTAAATATTTTCACAGAAAACTACAATATTCTAGTGGAAAATGGAATCAACATCACCACCCTCATCGTGACACCGACAGAATTATTTGTGAACCCATGTGATTGACAGAACGGGTTAAATGTATCGTATTTCGAGACAATTAGCATTGTACACCAAAGCAGTATAATACCTCACATGCCTACTGCTACAGTTTGTATTCCATTGTTTACATGTGTAAATACACACGTGTGAATATTGATTATACGAGCAAAATGGGAGGAGCCATTGTCTTTGTTTGGGTGATGCTGGAATATGGACTTTTTTCTTAAACTGTTATGAGTGATGTAAATTCCCTTTAACCCAATGAAGTATAGATATTATTTTGTCTAAGGAACAAGTTTTTAATTTTTTTCCTACACTGGAACTTTATTCTGTCAGATGCAAAAAGTGTAAACATACGCGACAAAAAAAATACTTTTTTCCGAGGTTAAGAAAAAAAAAACCGTTATTTTTACATTCATCGCAGACCGATTTTATACCAGGCTGAAAAATCATGACCATTAATAAATATAAATGTGATTTTTAATCATATTTCAATTATTTTCATTGGTTTAATACAAGAAAAACGTAGTTTTCAAAGTACGTATAATTGTTTGGGTTTGTGAAGCGCCATCTAGCGGAAATTATTTACGATTATCTCCCTTGGATTTTTAAATATTCCACGGCCGGGAAAATTAGAATTTTTCCGAGTCTGCTCTCCAACTGTATAGTGTAGTTGTCAGCGGCATGAGTTAGTCCTATTGCGGTTTGGCATCAGGGAGAACCTGAACAGGTGTGTCTGTGAATTTCTAGATTCGTAAATGCAGAGCGCCTTTTAAATTAAATAAATGAGTTACGATGGTTTTGGCTAAAATCCACAGTTGGCATGCTTATAGAACAGGAACTGTGGTGTTTAGGCACTTTTGTTCATTTTTGAACAAATGGTAAAAATTCCTAAAATCAATGGAAATTGACGTAAACTCCATAGACTTGATGAGGGTATTTCTGCTGGAAATGTACAGTGATTGTGTGTTGTATAAACGAAAGGTCACAGTGTAGAAACTGTGGTTTTTAGGTACTTTTGTTCACTTTGGACAAATGGTCAAAATTTATAAAGTTGCTGACAACTTAGTAGTTGGTTCAAGTCTATCAATATTGTTACAGATAAAAGTAGAGGAAAGACACAGTGGTAATTACTGTGGTTTAGGCACTTTTGTTCTCGTTGAAGAAATGGTCAAAATTAATATGGTGACAAATTATTGGGTGTTGTTTAGTAAGTTATTAGTGAAGAACTGTGATGTTGATGGAAATTCAAGGTTATGTATACTACGCAAATAGGCATTGGTGTATAAAGAGAGTTATGAGGATAATGTCAATTCCGGCATTGATTAATTCGGACATTAAGTCATGTATGATAAATTTGGACGTATCATTCAAAACATTTAACGGCTATGGAAAATCTATCAAATAAATAGAACTTCAAGTCAAAGCATAAATTATATAAAATGGGTTAAGCAAGGATAAATTTGTGAACATTGTACATTTTCAAAGTTTTATCTGTATTTAGTACTTAACTCCCACATATTATTAATTCTACCCCCGTTTAACCCAGTTTGATAGATAATTCCCTTTTTCATCTCGATTTGTTGAGCAGTAATTGTGTTTTAATTAAGTTGAAAAACGATTGCCCTTAGTGAATTTCGGACACAAGAGAAGTTGATTTATTATTAATTATTTTTTTTTGGGGGGGGGGGAATTATTTATATGTAAATGTCAACCTTGCTAAAAAGTTTACGATTACGAGTTGGTTAATTACAGAATAAAGAGAAATTATGTTTATTACTGTTTGTATGTCATTTTTCATCACAGAGCAAAGGAAACATAAATTTGCTAATGTTAAGGGAAAACATTTTAAACTGTAATTCATGTCCGGTTTCTTTGATCCAAAAATTTACTGGTATGTGTATCTCGTTGTCTTTGGCAATGCCAGGGGCAAAACTTTACACTTCAGTATGTAATAGGGCTATTTCTAAAGCTGCAAGAAATTCAATGACAATTCCAATTGATTCAAATCTTATGGAAGAAATTAGTCATTGGACGTTTTTAGATAATTGGAAAGAACCACTCCCTTGGATAGCAGAAAGACATCCTGTTTTCTCTCTTTTTCTGATGCATCTGATTTTAAATGGGGAGTATTATTTCTTAGCAATGGGCAGTCCCAAACATTTTCAGATTACTGGAGTGACGAAACGAAGGGTTCGCACATTATGATAAAAGAAGCATTGGCTTTGAAGAACGCTATTATATCTTTAGGTGAAAAGGTAAAAAAATCAAGAATTGATGCAAAAGTAGATAACAAAGCCCTAGTTTTCGCTTGGAATAATCAATATTCTAAAAATGAGGAGTTGAACAAAATTTTGAAAGACATTTTTCAATTGACATTTAATTTGAACATTAACCTATCTGTGTCTTATGTTCATACATCTGAAAATCCGGCTGACGGACCCTCTAGAAGTTTATCTAAATCAGATGCCTCAATTACTAAGAGAACTGGGTGGTACTTGCAGTATTTATTTGGCCCACATACAGTGGATATGTTTTCCATTGATAGTAACACAATGTTAGATGAAGATGGTAAATCATTACCTCATTTTACACCTTTTCCTAAACCTCTTTCATCTGGGGTGGATGCTTTTGCACAGAAATACATAGAAGATGAAAGATATTACGCATTTCCTCCTTTTTGTTTGATTTCCACTGTAGTTAATTTTATTTTACAAGAAAGACTTAGCTGTACTTTGGTTTTTCTGGATTTTAAACCAGTTCAACCTTGGTTTCCTGTAGTTGTAGCACATGCTAGTCAGGTTGTCCCTATTAGTTTTAAAGGGGATACTGGAGTTTTGCTTTATCCTCCAAAAAGGGGTTTCTTTCTGATAAGAAGGGTTTGCAATGGAATCTGGTTGCTGCAAGTTTTTGCTCTGATAGAGTTCATAACAAATTTGAAATTGATATGTTACCTCATAAAAATTTTGTTCCAGTTTTAATTATAGGTGATTCGATAATGAAATTTTTGAGCAATACAGATAAAAATGTACACGTTATTTCCATCAGTGGAGGTAAATTGTTAGATTGTTATTTTTCCTTGGTAGAATTTTTACAACATTCAACAAGTTTTGTTATGATTTTCCATTGTGGAAAGAATGATGTAAATAAATCTGAAAAGCCTGCATCAGTTCAACTTGAGAATGCTATGAGAGACTTAAATAAAATGTTGCATCTAGTGTCTGAGTTGCAGAAGGTTAAAAAAATTGCATTTATTTTTTCTGGTTGTGTTTGTACAAAAAATGATGTTATCAATTTGAGAATTGATAAATTGAATAATATTATAAAAGAACTCTGTAAGAAGGGTAGACATTTGTATATTGATCAATCAAATATTGCATCATCAGATTTGAGAGATGTTGTGCATTTCAATGAGTCGGGACAATTGATATTCGTTAGAAATCTTAGTGGATTTTTGTAGCATTACTTATATGTTTTGTATTTTTGAAGAGCATGTGATTGTTAAACAAAGTTTTTATTTTTGAAGAGCATGTGATTTTTAAACTAAGTTTTTAAATTTTGTTTTCGCTTTAGATATCTTAGATTAGTGGTTATTTTCAGCTATCTTAGATTAGTAGATATTTTAAGCGTTAAGTAAAGCATATGCAATTTTGTTTTGATATATTTGAATTTGTAGAATAAATAATCTAAGAAGTATTTATGTTTATTTTCACACGTATCAAGAGTTTACTAGGAAAAGGGTCTGTTTCTAATCAGTCAGTTTCTTTTAACAGATCATATCAATTTTATGTGGCTTTATTTGCGTTTGGTCTGGTATTAATTTTAGACATAGGGATAATTATGAGATTATAAGTTTTAGACAAAGCAATAAATGTCTCAGTTTGACATATTTGTTTACTTTGGGTACTGCGCTAGAATTAGGGTGTCGTAAAACTCCAGACCAGTATGTTTTTGTAATCTTCAAGTGATCTCTAAAGACTGTGTTTAATTTTATTTTATGTCACTTGATGACAAATTTATTCCAGTTGGATATTTATCCCACTTACTTCCTCGGAAAGGGCAATGCAAGTCCTGTAGTCTGTAATAATTGTTGTGTCATGGAATTTCATTGTTTAAGATTATACATGTACTTATATTTGTCAGATTTTTTATGATTGATTGTGTTTTTCACTTCGGACTTATTGCCTTGGTGTTCGGTAATTTTGTTATTACCCTTATTATACACTAAAGGCGATTGTTTGGAATGTGAAAGAATAGGAAGTCATGGTTTTATGTTTTAAGAGTATGAATGAAGTATTGACAGTATAGGGAATTTGTGTTTGTTTGAGTGTATGAAAGTTGAGGAGGATGTGTATTTCGTATCACGCTTCTAGTTCTAGAGGAGATATTTTCTCCTACCCCATATCTTATCTATATAGGGACATGGGACCATCATTTATAATAGAACACTATTCAAAATGATAAACACAAGTACTATATAGAGATAAGATATCCCCAGCACTCTGTCAGTTCGCTCACAGGCAGTGGAATCATTTCTATAGAGGTTATATATAATATTCATGTCATTAGGAGAGTAATAAGTTAAGATGTGGATGTTCATGTAGGCATGGGCGAAGTCAAAACAACAAAAAACAACAAAAAAACAAAAACAAAAAACCAAAAAACCAAAACACACACACACACACACACACACACAGAAGGGGTTTCTATGCATTTTAACAAAGTCTTCACACCTACAGAGTACATAGAGTACTCTGTCACGTACTACAATGAAAGATAAATTTTGTCAAGTCTAAATATAGATACAAGTCATTTTAGTAGTCAATATGAAAACAGTCTGAATTGGTTTATTTCCAGTCACCTAATTTTTCAAACGGCTGTATTTATAATGACGTATCTGTTGATGCTTCGTCGTGGTTGGGAGAGGTGCTTGTGTTGTCAATCAACAAGGAGGTGGAGTTTGTTGTTCAGGAGACTAAAGTTAACACTCAAATGATAATTGTGATTCTCGAGTAATTTTTTTTTAGGTATTTGACTTAATGAGAGAGTTTAAAAAAGAAAAATGATAATGTAACTTATTTAACGTTATTGATATATATATATATATATATATATATATATATATATATATGTAAAATGTTAATATAGCCGTGCGATTGATGAATATAATAAATATTAAAACAGAATTCTGGAACTTCAATCACATTTTATATAGCACAAGCGCTTTCACTGTTTACACAGATCATCAGGTACAACAAATAATTCAAATGTTTTTCATATTAGTAAACAATATAGAGACGTCAACAATAGAGTGACGTTATAACTATAAATGCGGGAAAATTTTCGGGAAACAATTCTGCATCATTTATCATTTAAACCCGGCTTTAAAAGATTGATTAACAGTTTTTCCTTTTCTCCTCTTAAAGAATCTCCGCCGTAAACTTTATATAACGGGAAAATACGGAAATGTCCTCCCGAACATTGACGGAAATGTTCATTGGCACGCAGTATTGTAAGTTCGGGATTATTCGTCTGCTGTCGATGTAAAGTCATTCAAGCCTTCAATTCCATTCGTGTTTCCCCGACATAACATTCATCACAGTTTTTACATATAATAGAATATATCACATTTTTTGTTTTACATGAAATATTTTGTTTAAGTTTAAAGTGTTTACCGTTTTTGAAAGTAAATTCACACGAATTAACAATATCGGGGCATGTTTTACACCTTTAATCACTGCATTTCTGTACGGACACTGTCGTTTCAATAGAATCAAACTTTGAAGATTATAATATACGTTTGAGATTTTTAGATTGTCTTTTACTGTTTATGATCTTCTTCTTCTGTAGAACATTATCCATGGTTTGGCTAAGTTTTAAATTATTTTCAATTAGTTTCATATATCCAAAAATATTGAAGTTTCTTGGATTATAGGTAGTTACGAACGGAATAACTTCTTGTTTTTCACTTTGTCTATTAGATGTTTGTATTGGACTTTTTTCTAAAGCTTTCGAAATGCCTAAATTTTTTTATTGTTCCGGATAACATTGTTTCTGCAAATACGATTTTAATTCGGAAAGTCTTTTGTCTCTGGTTTCTTCCGTATTGACAATTGAAACAATACGGGATGCTAAATTGAAGGGAATATTTAATTTAGTGTGTTTCGGATGACACGAATTAAAATTTAAGTACAAATGAGAATCCGTAGTTTTAGAGTATAAATCTGTTTCAATATAATTATTCTCTGTAATTTTAACTAATACATCCAGAAAAGGCATCTCCGATTTACTACGATTCATGGTAAACTGAATATGTTCATTTAATCCATTTAACTCAGAATGAAAATTTTCGACGGATATATCTGTATTCCATAAAATAAAACAGTCGTCAAGAAAACGTTTCCAGTTATTTCTTATATATGTTGCAAACGATTCTCCGTATTTCACTGTAATAGTTGAAATCAACTGGTGTTCTAAATATCATAGAACCAACGTAGCATATGTTGGTGCAACTTTAGTACCCATGGCTGTACCTTTTTTCTGTTTATAATATAAACCGTCGAAATAAAACACATTGTTTTCCAAAATTATTTTCAATGAAGATAGAATAAAACTTTCGGATATATTTCTTTGGATCAAATGG
>MJUT01017989.1:381266-396817 GCA_002080005.1 Gigantidas platifrons | reverse complement strand
TTTTTATTTATTTTATTTGTGGTAATGATGATCAGATGGTTGTTTGAGTGTCTGCACACATTAAGGTTGAAGATAATTTACTGCCTTGCCAAATCCCCCGACTGTTACGTTCTCATGTCTCTATAGTCTTCTGAGGAGATATTTTCTCCTACCCCATATCTTATCTCTATAGGGACATGGGACCATCAGTTATAATATAACACTATTTTAGTTGTATACAAATGAAACAGGTCCACTGATCTATGGATCACTATATGGACAGACAAAAATACAATGTGACAAGGACATACTTTGACTGTGTTATTACTGATATTTTGTGATAAAATTACCTTCGCTACTCGTAAAGAATAACATTTAACACAGTCTTAACGTACATATTATAGAAGGTAATTAATATGATATTTGTCCGTCCTCATCATTGTTCGTATTATTCTATTTTACGTTTAAAACCGTTTCTACACCAAGGAACAGTACACGTTTTGACCAATAACTGTACGAATAAAAGCTACATAGTATACCGGCAGTTGTATCTATTGATTGCTCGATTGATATATTTAATGTATAATACATTTCTCTGACGTCACATTATTGTTCGAACAGTGGATTATTTTTAAGTATCTACAATCTATTATTTTTTTCTTGAATATATGAATTTTTACCTTTTACTATTTTAGGCTAGTTTGACTTTCAAAACTTCCATCGTTGCGCTCGGCTTAGTTGACCACATTAGTCAATTTTATAATTAGTATATCAAACTCTTTGATAAAAGAAAATATCACCAATTTGCTTAAAAAAAGCATTTGATCAGTATATACAAGACAAGATACAGAACTGACGGGTATTCTCGTAATACAAAAACAACCAACGAACCGACCGCAACTTAACAAATCAGACAGGCCAAAGGTGAACAGTTGGGACATTTGAAAGACCTTGAAATATCTAAATATTAACGATTCTATTCACTTGAAAGACCTTGAAATATCTAAATATAAACGAGAATCGAAAGCACTGATGCCGATAACATTTTGTTGTTTATTGATTTGTTAGTTGTGGCTTATTTAACTTTCTGAACGTTAAAAAGGTAAAAATATAAAATGAAAACACTGTTGCAGATAGAAATGTACTATGTGAGAGAATACACTCCAACTTGTAGATTCTTAAAGATAATCAACTCGACTCTCACGGGTCCCGTTGATTATTTACCGGCACTAATACGTCACAGCTCTTTCGGAAGAGCGTTAATTTTAAGTATAATCCGAGAATGGATTATGTCCCTTGTCTTCTCACATTGTAGAGTGTTGAAAAATGGCGACTCCCATTGTTTGGTGCAACAGGCAACTTCAATCACAAATTCTACCTTACGGTATATTATTTTTAACATTCATTAACACAAATGTCTTTTAGTTAATGTCATTTAAATATTCACGATAACTTGTTAAGACCATGGAGTTTTCCTTTAATGAAACTACTCTTAAATATGTACATGTTTACAATGTAAAGTACGAAGCAGAACTGATACAGAAACCCGGCGCACGTGCATATGGCTATTATCAAGGGTTGACAGAAAAAGTAATACATCAATATTAATACCGTGGGAAAGTGTTTAGATGTTGAACTATATAGAAAACAGATCACATTTCCTCCCCCTTTCAAGCTAATGTATTTTATGAATAAATCAGCTGATGTTGTTTACAAATTTTACTTGTCAGGTAGTTTTGAGATTCTCTCTGATCTTGTCACATAGTAATCGGCTTGATCTGATCGATTATCCGGAATGTCTTTATTTTCGTTATCAGACTTTGATGAATTATCAGGGGATGTTTCAGAAGTGATTTTGTCATCTTTTACTGATTCGGGAATTTTAACTAAATGACTCCGGTTTCTGCCTATCTCACCACTGTCGTTTGAATGATATACGAACGCGGTTCATTTGATTCAGTCTTCATAGTTCCAGACTTTTTCTGATCTTTTATCCAAACTTTGTCATTGGTTTTAACTTTTGTTAGCAAACGTGCGCGATGTCTTCTATCATAATTATGTCTTTGTTTTAACTTTGATTCCTTCTCATTCTCCCTTAACGAACGAAAGTTTGGTAATTTAGGTTTCAATTGTTTCGGTGCGATTGGCAGCAAAGTTCGTAATTTTCTACCCATGAGAAGCTCGGCGGATCTATACCCATTAGCTAGAGGAGTCGCACGATAACTGAGTAGAGTGATATACGGGTCGTCCGACTTTTTTAGCATCATGTTGATAGTTTGAACATCTCGCTCGGCCAATCCATTTGACTGCGCATACCGCGGACTACTAACAATATGTTGAAACCCATACAATTGTGCGAATTGCTTAAAAACAAAAGAAACATACCGTGGGCCTCCGTCAGACATGAAACAGTCGGGTATCTCGTGTCTCGCAAATATTGACTTCAAATGATTTATTACTGACTGGGAACTCATGTTAAATAATTTTGTTATTTCTATGTATCTAGAAAAATAGTCAATAACTAATAAATACATTTGTACGTTCAGCTCGAACAAATCCGAGGCAACTTTTTGCCACGGTCGCTTCGGAAATTCAGTAGGTAAGAGTGGCTCAGGGTGATCATTGGTATCTTAGATACATTTCTGGAATTTGTTCACCACAGCTTCCAACTGCGAACTTAAACTTATGCACTGATGACTGTCGTGAACACGATTCAAAATTTCATTCTGCAATGAATGCGGTATTACTATTCTTGTACCTTTGAACAGTAAATTATCATGTGCAGTAAATTCTCCCTGCATGGTCCAATACGGACGCAACTTTTCCTCTAATTTCGACTTCTCGGGCCACCCATCTCTGCAATAAGAAATCAAATTCCTACATATGTCATCCTTGGTCGACTCAGTCTTAATCAATTCGATTCTATTTTGCGATGCCGGTAAATTACTCATTACCACGTCCACGAACGGTTTTGTTTCATTCTGGAAATCCGTTTCGGACTGTGACATATTTCCAACAGGCGCTCTCGACAGCGTATCTGCTATGTTGAGATCTTTTCCAGCAACAGGCGATATACTAATATCATATGTCATAAGACGCATTTCAAAGCGTTGTATTCTAGCTGGCAATTCCGCTGGATCGTTCGTACTGAATAACGGTACCAAGGTTTTCTGGTCAGTTTCTAATTTGAACTTTTGTCCCGATTAAATAATTACTGAATTGTTCACATGCCCACGCTATGGCAAGTGCTTCCTTTCTTAATTTGCACGTTTCGCATCACTGTGTCCGACATTGATCTGGACGCGTACGTCACATGCCTTAGACTTTCGCCTCGTTTCTGCCTAATAACTGCGCCAATACCAAATGATGATGCATTCGTTGAAACAATGTTCTCTTTGTCGGATCATAATGACTTAATGTCCCGGAAGAAGCTAGCTCATGTTTTATCTGCTGGAATGCATTTTCTTAGGCCGTGTCCCAAATCCACGCGTTATCTACTTTCAGTAATTGGCGAAGCGGCTTCGTCAATTCTGTGATCTTTGGCGAAAATTTATTGAGTTGATTGACCATGCCAAAAAATCTACGAATTCCAGATATGTCGTCTGGTCTTTCCATTTCAACAATAGCTTTCACCTTGTCTGGGTTCACGCGATAGCCCGACGAGTCAATAATTTGGCCTAAGAATTTAACTGACGGTTTCGAAAACTCGCATTTTTTCTTTCAGCGTAAGACCTACCTTTTCGATCGCGCTTAATACTTTCTCTAGACGTTTGTCGTATTCTTTCTGCGAAGATCCACATATGAATACGTCGTCCATGTGACATAAAACTCCTGGAAACCCTTCAAGCGTTTCTGACATGCGTCTCTGAAAGAATTCACTAGCCGAACTAATTCCAAAGGGTAACCGATTGCAACAATATCTACCAAATGGCGTGATAAAAGTAGTAAGCGGACGCGATTCTGTGGCTAAATTGGTTTGCCAAAACGATGAATGTGCATCAAGCTTTGAAAATACGATTGCATTTGCTAGTTTAGCCAATGATTCCTCCACCGAAGGAAGTGGACAATTTTCTCGTTTAACCGACATGTTCAGTTTTGTTAAATCTATGCAAATTCTTACTTGACCGCTGGACTTCAGCACGACGACCATGCCTGCGCACCATTCAGTTGGTTCGTCGATACGCGAAATGACTCCTAATTTCTCCATTCTCGTCAACTATGCTTTAACTTTGTAAATAAGCGGCAATGGAACTCTGCGCAGGACGGACAATGCAAACGGTTTTACATCCGGATATAACGCAATTGTATACGATTCCCTAGCCCCTTAAATACTTTGGGATATCTCGTGCGATGGTAGCTTTCGGTTGTTTTAGTTACAAGATCCGCATCAATAGACGATAAATTTACATTACTAATTATACCTAATGCTTGAATGGCTGGCCTACCTGATAATGGTTTTGTTAATCCCTTTACAACATAAATATCCTGAACACTAAATTTATCCTGTGATTCAACCATGCACTGCAAATTTTCTAACACATTTAATTTAGTGTTTCCTGGTCCCGATAATTGTTTGTTCGATTTAATTAAAGTTTGTCCTTTTATTCCTTTTAAATCATTGTCCGAAATCACAGTTACGTCAGCTCCAGTGTCTATTTTAAAGTTAAGTTCTTTGTTGTTAATACTGAATTTCTTTATCCAGGCTTTGTTAAATTTATTGTCAACTGTTCAAAGAAATCCTTCGTTTTGCTCCTCATCAATGGTAACGGATCTAACGGACTTGTTGGTCGCACAACTTTTAGCGAAATGTCCCATATTCGAGCACTTAAAGCATTTCACTCCTTTTGCTGGGCAATTGTCTCTTGAATGGTTCTGGCGGTGGCCACATCTCCGACATCCTGCTCCTTTGTGTTGGACGAAGGGCTTCTTTGGTCTGGGAATCGGTTGTTTTTCACTTGGATTTCTCGTCTTCGTCTTTACGCATTGACCGTCGAATCATGCAGATCGTTCCTCACTAAAGACTGTTGCTTTCTAACTGATTCTGAATGACGTGACATATCTATTGCTTTCTTGAGTGTTAGGTCCGGATCGAGCTGCAATTTATCCGACAACTTAGCGTCGTTAATCCCGACGACTATTCTGTGACGGATCATTTATTCACGGAGATCATTGTATCCACAATGTTCCGATAATGTGTAAAGAGAGGTCACAAAGTTTTCGACGTTCTCACTGTCTTCTTGTTTTCGTTTATTGAACTTTGCTCTTTCGAAAATTACATTCCGTCTCACAATGAAATGATTGTCAATTTTTTTCCTTCACTTTTGCGTACTTTTTTTGTTTTCATCATTTAGCTCGAATGACGCGAAAATGTCATCAGCTTCTGGTCCAATACTATAAATTAAGGAGTTCACCTCTGTTACACCACCTTTGTCTTCCAAACCAGAGGCAGACCGGAAACGATCAAATCTCTGTATCCATTTGTGTCACATCTCAGGTTTGGAGAAATTAAACGGCTCTGGTGCTGCAACTTGAAATGTCGCAATTTCAGTTTAATAACTAATGTTCACTAGTAACTACAGGTATATATTTTCCTTAGTTTACCGCTGCCACCATGTTATATGTTCGAGGCGATCTATATACAAATCCATATCTATAATATATCTTTAATAAAACTACTCTAAAATATGTACATGTTTACAATGTAAAGTGCTAAGCAGAACTGATACAGAAACCCGGCCGCACGTGTATATGGTTATTATCAAGGGCTGACAGAAAACGTAATACATCTAGATTAATACCGTGGGAAAGTGTATAGATGTTGAACTATATAGAAAACAGATTATATTACAGAAGAGACAACGAACTTCAAAGAAAGATGTATTGAAATAGCTTCTGTGCTGAAACTCGAACTGGCAGTTGGTCATGAAAGACAATAGACCTGGTGTCCGAAACAAGTTACTGAATATACTTGATCATCATCCTTAGAACCATCAGTAAAAATCAGCAGATGAAGCTGCTCTATCATTATTCTTCGAACCATCAGTATAAAACAGCTCCCGATTATTCCCTGTCACCATCCTGAGAACCACCAGTACGAACACAGCATATTAAGCTTCCCGATCACCATTCCAAGAACCATCACTATAAAACAGCTGCAGTTGCTACAATATTATCATCCTTAGAATCATCAGTAAATACAGCTGTTGAAGCCACCCTATATCCATTCTAAGTTCAAAATTAAAATTAGTTTTTGGATCAGATTTATATAAGAATTTACATTGTGTGATTCGAAGTTCAAAAGATGTTAATTGTATTGGGATGTTTATGATCAACATTTTCATATAAAGGATTAAATACACAGTCGTAAGCAAACTTTAGGATATACCTTCAGCCTGCAATGTGAATGCATATTGCATACCAAGTTTGGTATGTCTACTTAAGTGAAGGCTTGGTTGCTTCAACAAATAAACTCACAACCGGGATTATTCGTAAAATTCCTAGTGAGAACCGTAATCATTGCTCGATGATGATTTGTCGCAAGCTATTAAAGTTTGACGGGCTGTAAACAATGCATCCTTAATCTAATTTTGAGTGAATCAACGGTTTAAATAAATTTGATAAATTTAATAAAACTGTGCCATTTTACCCTCGGTCGGTACTGGATACAAATTGTAAATTATTAAGTGTCGTAAGGCACAAGTTTTAATGGAATGGGAAGAATGATAAAAATAAACTTACAAATAAATGTAATAACTATGAAGAAGGAGACCGTTGTGGATTGAAAATGTTTTGGATCAATAGATTATTGGAGCTACACAATGTGGCTTTGCATTACTTTACTTCTTACAAATGCTGCATTGAGTCAATCTATATGATTCAATCCATTCACAAACATAAATGGTAGTATGTACTTTCATAGCATTATTTTTGTTATTAATAATGTTTTATCATCGGGTAATTAAAATTTTTTTTCACATTCTGAATTTGTAGATATTTTTAAAGTTAATATTAATTTTGTAGAATACTATGTTATTATGAGTGTATTTTCAAATCATTGGAAGCAAATTATTATGGGTGCAACTATGAAATATGACAGAATATACAATGCAATAGCTGAAAAGGAGAACGCAGAAAACATACATTGTAAATATTTGGAACAAATTATTTATTCAGGTAATTCGACTAGCGCCTACTAAGTTCCATTGACAAATTGAATAAACGACCTAAAAACTACTGTAGACAATTGGTATGACATTTACCCAATGTCATTATGCATAACTAAAGATATAAAACCTAAACACTTTCAATTTAAGCTATTGCACATAATTTTGCTTTGTAATTCATACATATATAAAAGTGGACCAATTATTTATGGAAACTAAGAAAAATATGTTACATCTATTTTGGAATTGTGACTTAGTACAACATTTTTCGCTTTATGTTAAAAGCCCTTTTTAAAGATTTGTGTTATTACTCTTTCATTGAATGCAAGGAAGATAACTATTGGCATATCAAAGAAATACTTTGAGAATCGAAATACAGTAAACTATATTTGGATAATTTCAAAATATTTTCATCTTATGTAACATTATAACAGTATAAACCACTATTTGTGGTCATCGTTTGCTGGATTTAAAGAACAAATGATTTTAATACAGGATTTAATTCGTGAGTTTGTATTTGAAACATTCTGTTGACAATTAATTGCCAAATGTGTGGTCCATGTCAATGTTTTATATCGCGTTTATGTCTAGGACATGTTTATAAAAAAACAATATCTGTAAATATCAATTCATGTTGTATATTAATATTAAGAAAAGTTTGAAGATACCAAATGATAATCATAATTCATAAATCGAAGGACAGACAGCACAATGGTATAGTGAAAAAGGACAAAAGGACAAACAATGATCTACAAAAGATACACATAAAACTAAAGATCGAGTAACTCGAACCCCACATTCTCAGGTTCCCTTTAGTGACTTGTATATATAGTTTTGACTGTATATCAATATATGAAGATGATGAACCTTAATTTATTATATGATTTTTCAAAATTAGTGTATTTCAGGAGCAGCTGATTGATCGAACATAGTTCATTTGATCTCCCGTCTAGATGAAGTAAGGGCTAAAGTCACCAGGAGTCCGACCTCCATCATCACGGGTCATGACACAAGGCAAGTATGTAGCCTCATTTAGTCTGCATTTTACGATAATCAAACATCTGTTATTATGAGCCTATTTGAGGTATACGGCACCACATGGGGTTCACATGTTTTCAAACATTTTGAACAAAGTATGTTTAAGCTAAGCAGGCACAGGTAAAGGCAGGAGACAGAAACAACGTGTCGGAGTCTAGATAACATTAGCATGCCTACAATACCCTCATGTGTGTCATAGAATGCAGAGTAAACGATTACAGTTCTGTGCAATATATATATGTATCTACATTTCTATTTATGACTGCTAAATGTGTTATTGTTTAACATTACATGAAAGAAAATTATCAGTAGTTAAATAGGTGAAATGTTGAGTTGAAACGTATACTATTGAAAATGAACAGAAAACTAAAACAAATCAATCTATTAAAACAGCTCCACAATCTAATCGCAAATCGTGGAAACAGAAAAAAAATCGACACCCCTTACACACATATACATGACCACTCACTTTCATTGGTTGGTAGCGGCACTTCAATAAAACTTGTCGTAGTTAACCTAGTTTTCGATACCAACGCTTCCCTTTTGATGGTGTGATGCGATCATACAACTTACAGCTGCAGCATCATAACCTTCTTTGTACACGACCGTTTTTACATTTTACTAATCACGAGACTTAATTCACTGTTAAGGTTTGTTGCTATTTGACATCCTTCGTTACCGTGTTGAACAAAATATATATGCGACAGGTTTGCAGATACCACAGAGGTAATTAGAGGCCGTTAATATATAAAACACTACACAGACAACTTAAATTTGGCCATACAAATCTCATGTGTACCGGAAGGGTACATACTTTCGTAATTATTTTGATGGAGTCATTTCTTTGGTTTTCATTTGATATATCAAATTAGAGTACCACACCACCTACACATGTTATCACAGAAATATTGAGTACACCACTCTTTAATACACATTCAAGGTTTACTAGTTTGAATAATAAATGCTTAATGTTAGAAAGATTAAATTAAACTGCTTGTTAAAATGATATAAAGACAATAGGTTTTTTTGACCATCATAATTCCAAGAAATATTATCGGTTACGGAGCTATCTAAAACTCCGATCGGTTCATAGATGCGAGATAAATGCAATGCAAGAGAAATTGTCATATTTGAGTTACTACTTTTGTGCCGGAAATTGGAGTACCAAGAGAAAATCACAGACCTGTCGCAAGTCACTGACAAATTGTATCACATAATGTTTTATCGAGTACACCTCGCTATGAATGGGGTTCAAACTGACAATTTACAGATCCTGGATCGTTTAACTTAACAAATAGTTCGTATCGTTTGCGTTTGTCGTTCGTTTCGTTTGCGTGTATCGTTCGTTCGTGTTTCGTTTTCCGTTCGTTTGCGTTTCGTGCGTGTAATTTGTTCGTTCGTTTCGTGTATCGTTCGCCAGTTTAATTGGACGAACACACGAAACGAAATACGAACGAACGATACACGAAACGAACGATACACGATAAAGAACTTGTCAACTACGATTTCCAGTTTAAAATAATTACTACAATTATAATCTTACTATTACTAAAAATTTTAAATTAAAGTGTAAGCAAAATTGTACATATACAAACATGTATTTCCTTTATTTACATGTACCAGTAATTTTGTACAATAAGGGAAAATATATTTAATAAATTCCTTTTTTCTATAATTTACTCTAGGACAAACGCCTCTGGTAGCTTCACCTGGGAAATACATGCACTGCAGGTGTGAAATGTCAAATCTTACATTTGTAATTTCATTCTAATTAACCATTATTTGACCTTTTGAAGCCACACACCTCTCGGACAACTTAACTGAGAAAATAACTGATATACCTATGTCTGGTTGGAATTGTCAATTCAGAATCCGAATAATTATAAATATAAATTCTGTATAATAATATAATTATATAAATATAAATTCTGTATAATTATATAATCAAAAAAATATAAATTCTGTATAATTATATAAATAGAAATTCATTATTGGAAGTCAAATATATGAGATTTAAAATTTAATCATAAATATAATTATTAAACACATTGGTAATATAAACTATTTAATATAAATTGCATTATCCTATTACTTTACCGATTAATTTATCATTTATATATATATATAACTTGCACAAAAGTCATTCAAATAATAACACGATACTATTCGTATATCGTGCGTTCGTTTCGTGTATCGTTCGTTCGTTTCGTGTATCGTGCGTTCGTTTCGTGTGTCGTGTGTTTGTTTCTTGTATCGTGCGTTCGTTTCGTGTATCGTGCGTTCGCTTCGTATTTCGTGCGTTTTTCGTGTCGTTCGTGTGAAGCGCTAGTTCCTTTTTCGTTCGTTTCGTTTACGTTTTTCGTTCGTTTGCGTTTCGTGCGTATTGTAAAATTATACGATCCAGGTTCTGTAAGTGGTGATAGGCAACGATTGCACAGGTAGTTGTGAATTCAACTACCGTACGACCACGACGACTCAAGTTCAGTTAAGGTGAAAGGTAATGGTTTTATTGATATTGGTGGAATGTAAGATTATTACTGTTTATAAACTTTCTTTTCATATCAATCAATGAACATAATTGGTTTGCTGAAAAGTATGTTATTTTTAATATGTAACAGGAATCCATATGAATATGCATACCTTGCGAATGTGAAAAGTTGGACCATATCCAACACATTTGGTTGAATAATTAATTGATTATTGTTTTAATGTCAAGTAAGCAGTATTTCAGATATAAACATTTGTTTTATATTTTCATGATGAGAATTAAGTTTACAATCAATAATTGATCGTTGAAAGGTGGCATTTGGATAATGACCGTGAAGGAAAAAAGAAATAGAGGATTATGAAAAGAAAGTTAAAACAGTAATGGTCAATAATTCCTCCATTATCAATCGCCACTCACTGAACAAAAAGGGGGCAAAACCATCTGATGTTGGAAGTGCAGTTCACGGCTTGGGACAGGCTAAATGGATAGGGTCAGAAAAAATTCATTGCAAGAGGGTACACCAATGACCATTCAAAACAATTGATATTTGCTGTTGTGGTTAGTATGAATGGGAGATAGTGCCGAATATCATGTACGAAAACTAGACAAGTGTTTACATACATATATAAAACAAAAGAAAAACAAATGCAAAATACACATTCTTTCTGTACATTGGAAATTTACGCCCGACTTTTAATATATAACGCCATTGATTGCCACATTGTAAATACACAGTGTTAATAGAAAAGCGAGACAAACGTGATTGCTTGAAACAAATAACAAAATATGCAGAATAGCCATACAAAAGCTGTTCCTTTACTTGATTTTTTGTCTAAGTGTATACACACGTTACAAAATACCGACGGGGTAATCAAACATGGACAATCCAGAGAAACTGGCAGCATAGGGTTGACGAGCCGAAGACAAACAAAGCAAAAACACAACACAACATGTGCTGGACACCACTATCCACAAACAAACACAACAAACATAAGACGTGAGGTCTTCTACAAGCAAGTAGAGGTAAAGCTGAACCGAACAATTAAGACGGACATCGTAACGGACATCACAATACAAATCTCCGACACATAAAATGGCATTAAAAGAAATTAAAAAAAAATTACAAATTAGCAACCCGGACACCACCGAAAAACCGAGGGTGGAATGTCATCTTCTTCTATTTTTTTATGGAACGCATGTTTGCCAATATGCTTTAATAAATTGTTTAAAACCTGCACTAGAGTTTACTACCACTATACATATCTTGTGCATACAAACAATTCTGAAGGCAGAGATCTGATCTAAAAAGTTATTTCCATCTATATGTATATGGAGACGTTATTAATCAAATTAACGATTTCAAATCTGACACGTGTAAAGCAATTGAACAAAATAATAGAAGGGGTTATGATAAACAAATGTCTCCTTAGAGCAGATTGTCCTAAATGTATAAAGAAAATAGCTAATTGTAAAATGATATGACAGAATTATGTCTACGACATCCAGCAATGTCGTATGTTTCCTATTAATACATACAGAGCGCGCGAGACGTTTCTGGAATAATTTAATAATCTAAAAGTCTTTGAGAGCCACAAAACCAGAGGGAATTGACAGGATAGCCAATTAAAATCAAATGATTATGATCACGTGTCGAATGGTATTGTGAGAAATAACCGATATTGACCCCTGATAATTGAATTGGGAATCAAGCCAGCAGACATTGAGTGCGTGTGTCAAGTGATATACCAATGTTTTTAAACTAAAATAGCTGATTTGCTATTGGTCGTCTCAATCTTCTAGTGATACTAGATCTTTGTGGGGCAGGATGCTGTCAACTTAGTTATGATGGATCGAAACAGCAGGCTATCACCTACAAGCAATTTTGTCTCGGATGATGTTGTTGTTTCTGGTATGTCTTTGATATAGGTCAAAAAATGTCTTGTAATTGAAATACATCAAGAAGACCAGTACGTTCAACAATATTTAAGCACGTTGTTAAACATACAATGATAAAACCTAATGTTCATATACAAATGAACAAAATAATAATTAACTGTTCAAACAATAATGTGAGGTCAGAGAAATACTTGAAAAAGGGTGGACAATTCAAGAACTGTTTAACATCTATTACAAGAGGGACTATTAACGTAGGAAAAGTTTGAAGATATCATGGGGTAACTAGATTCTGTCAATCGAAGAAGTAACGACGATGAAATGACCAAACGAAAAAGAACAAACAATGACATTACATATAAAACAAAATAGCGAGCAACAGGAACCCTACCTAAAACCGGGAGTGAACAAGGGTGTTTCGCAAGGGTAAGTAGTTCATGTTCCATATGTGGCACCTGTCGTGTTACTCTTGCAACAAACCCGGTGATAAGTCATGAACAACAAACATAACATATTCGTAGTCATTTGTAGCACAGCCATTCCGTAACCAAGTCATGGTGCTAACCGTAACACTTTCCAAGAGATTAATTCATCTTAACCATGAGAAACAATTGATTTAGTAGCTGCTTCATCGCCAGTAATAACCCTCTATCAAGTAAATCATAATAGGAAATACAGACTCAGGAATATCGGATCAACTGAGAGATATGTATTCCACATGGAGGTGTTGTTGTAATGTTGTCACATATTCCAACATATAAATAGAGAGCTCACAATGGAAATATTGAAAATATATCTTTTGTCGAATGATTCCATTCTTAACGGGCCGTCACAGTCAATGTCAAGGTGTAGGTCAAGGTATGAAGTATACTTCGCTGTATCTGAGGCATGCTTTATCTCAAGCTCAATGGCATAGATGCAATCGACAAACTCACCAACCTTATTTAGTGATAGGACATCATCTATATAACGGAACTTACAATTAAATGACCGGGTTAGATTCTTTTCATTTTCCCTGAAAATCTCCTGTGTATGAAGTCTTCCTAGAATGAACAAAGGACAGGATAGACAGGATAAAAAACCTCACCAGAAGTAAATGATACTGACGGAGGATAATATTTAGTTCAGTGTTTCTATGTTACAGTTATGTATACAACAATTATCACTGTCTACGTAGACATAATAGGTACAGGTTCCATATCCGACTAAAGATTATCTGTAATATGTACGTCAGAAAGATACATAAGAGGTGATCAAGAACCGTAAATGGCGTAGGAACAAACAATGAAGAGACTAAAGGATAAACGGACAAAAGGGCAAACAGTGATATACAAAACACTACACAGGAAACTACGGATATAAAACGGGTTCGAAATTAATACACAACTATTTACTTGTTTCATAGCTTAAACTTTCATAGCATACACACCAACAATGTTCAATTATATACAATGTGAAAGTGCTTTTGTTCGTTTACACCAATATTAACGATTTCTACAAAATACAGTGATCCTTGGGTTCAAGCACTATAGGCAACAGTCAATGTGAACATTGTATTTCGTTGGATACTAATTTTTATGTTTTGCCTGAAAAACGAAATCCACGAAATCCAGGAAAATATGGACCCCACGATTAATAATAATTTCACAAAATATGATAACTTTTATGTTGTCATTATATATAAATTAGTACTGATATATTACTATTAATTAATTGTACTTGTTAAAAGTCTATAGAACATAGACCTACAATTTATTTGTATACACCAACGCCACAGGTAGCTGTTTTTTGTTAATAAATGAAAGTGTTTAGACCACACTGAAGGCCCGAATTCCAAATCTGAAGTGACACAAACCAACATCAGTGCAAGCTTGGAGATAAAAGAATAGAAACTCGGGCAACATGAAATCATGTTAGACACCAGCATACGAAACACACCACACATAAGATATATAACAACATGAACACCCTACCAAAGAATTGGGAGTCGAGATAAATCGAACGTCGCTTTTACGCCGAAATGGTAGTTGACATCACAACACGGAACTATTTGACGACATGAACAACACGAACACCACTAAGATATGTAAAAAAACGGGCGAACTCAAGTGCTCCGGAAAACCAAACAGAACATATATGTAGTCATTTGTGACACAGACGACCCGTAGCAGTTCACAAAGATGCACTTGCCATCGTGAAGCTTTCGGAGTGATGATTACTACTTAGCAAAAGGGTACCATGGGTTCAGTATGAGTGGACAGGACTACTGCCTTTCTAATAGAAAAGTATTTTATGGAACTAATCATTTAACTTGTGATCCAAAGCTTTTAGATGTGGTCGCAAGAGAATATACTTCATCTAATAAAAGAAGTGTGTTATATCTAAAACTTGCAGCTTCTTTTGTTTCAATAGTAATATCTCAAACTTGTACAATACTAGTAGCATTGCAAAAACAAATGGTATGACATTTAATCCAATTACAACTTTAAAATGGGCTCATAGATTTATATAACACTAATCGAGTGTGCCTTTCATTCAATATCAAGTATTAAAGATAAATAAATATATATCCCTACGTTTTTTTCTTGTTAATTAATATTACAAAATATAATAGAGTAATTTGGTATTATTATCTTAAAACCATTAAATAGACAATTTAATAAATAAAAAATTAAAACATACATCTTGTTATTGTTAATCGCGTACGAATTTATGAAAATCATAAATTCCCTCGAGTTCAAGCAATATCAGAAAACTCTGGTACACATATTATTGGATGACTACGATAATGACTGACAGATATTTGATTTCACTCCCCAATTTGATCTGCACAGCTTTCGCCAGTAAAGGAAAAACTGGTCATTTAACAAAGGTATGCAATATTTATACAAACATATATTTGCAGGCATCCAAACTCCAATCGACAAACACACTTTTCACAATAACATTGTATCAAGTCATACGTGGAATTGTGGCATTTTAAATTAAAA
>MJUT01017989.1:329720-369998 GCA_002080005.1 Gigantidas platifrons | reverse complement strand
AGGACTAATATAAAAGAACATTATTCTTCATATATTTCATTTTATTTGAAATCTCCACACCATACAGATGGCTTCTTGGGAACAATATTTAAAGAAAATATATTACGATCCATCTAATCCTGCAAGTTTTGCCGGCCCAGATAAATTATACAGATTCGTCAGAAAAGATGGAAAATTCGTTCTAAGTAAATACAAGATAAATAAATGGTTACACCGACAGGAACCATATAGTCTGCAAAGACCTATAAAAAGACCAGTCAAAAGAAACAGGGTTGTTGTGATTGGCATAGACGACCAATGGGATGTAGATTTAATGGATATGACAAAATTTTCAAAATATAATCGCGGATATAACTTTATATTGGTGGCAATCGACATCTTCTCCAAATACCTATGGCTGCGACCACTGAAGAACAAGAGAGGTGAATCTGTAATGAAAGCTTTGAAAAGCATATTCGCTGAAGGGAGATTGCCTAGCAGAATAAGAACTGATAAAGGCCAAGAATTTAGATCACGATTAGTAGAGTCTCTTTTGAAACAGAGACGGATCAAACATTTGTTTGCACAAAATACAGAAATCAAAGCCAACTATGTCGAAAGAGTGATTAAAACCATTAAGTCAAAGATGTACAGATATTTCACACACGCTCAGTCGTATGATTACATAGAGGAATTACAGAAATTCGCTGGAAGTTATAATAAAACATACCATAGAACGATAGGTATGCCTCCGAACAAGGTGACTAAAGGCAAAGAAACCAACCTGTGGTGGAAAATATATTGGCCTAAAAAGGTTTTAACCGAAAGTAAAAAAAAGACAATACGGAAACCTTTTCGTTTTAAAGTAGGAGATAAAGTGAGAATCACATATATTAGAAATATATTTACAAGAGAATACGACGAAAAATGGAGCGGTGAAATATTTAAGATTACCCAAAGAATAATGCGTGGTGGAGTCCCAATATATAGATTGAAGGATTTTCATGATGAAGAAATTAAAGGAACGTTTTATAAGTCAGAATTGCAGAAAGTAGATGTACGGGACGATGACATGTGGAAAATAGAGAAAATTCTGAAGACGAAAGGAAAAGGAAACAATAAAAACTATTTTGTTAAATGGTTAAACTGGCCAAAGAAATTCAACTCGTGGATCTCGGCTCGCGATGTAAATAATCTTTCTAGAGAGTGAACTATCCTGGAAAGGCTAACTTCAGGTCTCGGCAGTTTACGCCCCTGCACGAAAGATAGCATACTGTTGGCCCTTTCGTGAGGTTGAAGATACTGTCGGGTGGTAGTTGACTCTCTATTTTATTAATATGTATAATTGGTTAGGGATAATATAAATAATTGTAAAGGCAGTATGGGATGGCTCTCCGACCCATGTCTGTCTATATTGACGGGGATATTAAATCTATTGTATATAGTATTTATCTCTGTTATATATTAAAATGAATATGAAAGGTATCTTACACAAAGATACGACAAACCACTAAAACATCTTGAATCCAATTATAGCTTTACACATCATTATTCACACATACGATTTTTAACTATATCAGGTGACAAGCAAAACATAATTTAATGGGATTTATACTTACCATAGCATGTTGCGCTTTAATCAATACACAATCAAAGTATACCAATTAATACAATGAAAAAATAATTACATCATACCCGAATTATGTAAATACAATAACTTGCATTTTTAATTAGGAAATATTAATTAGTGCCCCTGCATGAAACAGTGACGTCATATCTGTGTAGGGTACCTTATTGTAGGGTACCCTATTTCTCATTATAACAGCATGGAACTTCCGGTCGCCAAAAGCCTTGCTTCTATTACTACTTCAAATTACCTCAAGAAGTACATTATATGATATATATGTGATTGACGATATTATAGAATTTGTAAGTAATGAAGACGAGGAAGGTGTCATTATTTTGTTGATAAGCAAAAAGCATTTGATAGAATGGAGTGAGGGTGGTTAAATTATGTTATGTTTTTAATTTTGGACTGATATTTCGTGAATGGGTTTATATGTTATTTAAAAGAGGAAAAACCTGTATAAAAACAAATAAGAGGAAAAACCTGTATAAAAACAAATGGTTTCATTTAAATATTTTTC
Organism: Gigantidas platifrons; assembly: GCA_002080005.1. Taxonomy (NCBI): domain Eukaryota; kingdom Metazoa; phylum Mollusca; class Bivalvia; order Mytilida; family Modiolidae; genus Gigantidas; species Gigantidas platifrons. The sequence goes on along the minus strand of MJUT01017989.1, from coordinate 367,872 downwards.
GCAATATCGCGTTCAGCCAGACAAGGATGTCACACTGCACCGATATTATACATTATTCAGGCATAGCCGATGGCTTGTGCTATGCAAAACACTCCGACAATACAAGGTATCCAACTACCCGACTGTGAGGAACAGCCCGTAAAGGAAGCAAAAATATGCATGCTTGCCGACGACACGCAACTCTTGAACAAAAAACGAAGATTCTGTTGAACAATCCTTTTCAATTCTTTCGAAATTTGAATTCTGGTTCTAAGATAAATTATGAAAAAAACAAAAGAATTATTTATTGGTAGATTAAGGGAGAAACTACCCAGTTTAACTAACATATCATGGATTTCTGATAATATAAATACGTTAGGAGTTTTTCACATGTACAATATAGACAATGATGACTTTAAAAACTGAAACTATAATTTTGTCTAAGAAAAATAATAAGCCAAACCATCCCCCCCTTAAAAATGAATAATTTAGAACTCCAAAAAGTAGATAATCACAAACATTTGGGCGTAATCTTTTCAAGCAATGGATTTTGACACGATCATGTTGATTACATAGTTAAACAATCATATACTCGCTTAAATATGCTAAGGAAAGTGCGAATGACTCTTGATCGTTTTAGTCTTGAAAAAATATACATGACATTTATCCGTCCGACCTTGGAATATGCTGACGATATTTGGGATTCTCAAAATCAAAGTTTAATAAATAAATTAGAAAACGTTCAGATTGACGCTGCAAGAATGGTAACGGGAGGGACTAAATTAACCGGACTTAATAGATTATATGAAGAAACTAGGTGGGAAAAACTATCAGATAGAAGACAAAAAAGAGGCAAATGATTTGATTTGGAAATTCATTTGGGACAGTAAACCAATCCATATAGAAAAAAACACGTATATTGCTTAAATATTAATGAAGGAAGGGGGGGGGGGGTGTGGGGGTGATCATCATAATTTATGTAAAGAGATAATATTTATATACAAAATAATGAACAGTTAGATGGAATGCGATAGGTACACACTGGTTACAGATATACGATAATAAATTTGGAGTTGATTTTTTTCTTTGTAAATGCGCAGATATTAAAGGATTATATGTCGCATACATTCCAAAATACTATCAAAACGCTATGCAAGCATGGCACAATTTCTTGGGGTCCTGTTCTACGGAGTCTACAAATGACATTTTAGATAAAAAAAACATATTTGAAAACTCTGAGATCAACAGAGTGGGCATGATAAGGGTCAATTTTGTCCCCATCTCAGAAGGTGTTCGTATAGATATAATATTAAACACAATCATTGAAAGGTAAGAACAATACATGTTTGAATGCTTTACCTTTGTCCTGTGTTGCTTAGCAACGTAAATGGAGGAGGGGCCAATTAATCATTGCAAATTCAAATATGGTGGTTTTATTTTACATATCTTGCATAGTCTTTTCGACAAAATGTTATATTATGTGTTATGCTCTGAGATCAACAGAGTGGGCATGATAAGGGTCAATTTTGTATCATTTGGTTTAAAAATAGACAGTAGTTTGAATATTAGAAAGCATAATAATAAAATCATTCTTCCAAAAGAGGTGGAACTGAAGAATATCCAGAAAGTAATACATAAACCAATCACACTAAAATGTAAATTATAATGGGATACTTTTTATCAAAAACCATTTTAACTGGATTTCAATTTGGTATATACTGAACAAGATTAAATGTAAACAAAGCACTATCCAATGGAAATATTTGCATAACATTGTCTATTTAGAATATAGATTACAAAAATGGAAAAATCAAATGGTCATTGTCATTTTTATGAAAATAAAATAGAGTCCCTTGTGCATTTGTTTTACAGGTGTCATCAAATTAAACATGTCTTAGATGAATTCAAACACATTTTTAAAATCATTTTTGAAAAAAAAAATAGTGCTTGTTGAGGAAAACTTAATCATTGGAGTTTACGAGGGAGAAATAACCGAAGACCTACATTTAGTGAATTTGGTAATTTGTATATTAAAATGGGTAATTTGGAAAACAAGAAATTATCTAAAGTATAATAAAAGCATTTACAGGGAAGTAATAATTATCAGAAACCTCACAAATGAATTCAGAAGTAACATACACATGATGATTAGAAACCCAGTAGTTCGAAACTTATATAATATTATGAAATTACAGCTATTATTGGATTGTTTAATGTGTAAAAATGTATGTGTATAAATAGAATATGAAAGATAAAATATAAATTAGTTGCTTATGATATTGTATTCTTACTACCAGGATTTATTTATTTAATTATATTGTTTCTTGTAAATATTTGTAAACCTGTGAGATTTCGTGGCAGCCAGAGGTAAATTGTTCACAGGTGTAATATAAATGTAATAAAAAAAAGAAGTACACGATACATTAAAGTATTTAACTTGTAATATCAAACTCATACAATCCTTAGATAGTATTGTAGTATAATATGTTCTTGCTGTACCGTTGTTTATTTTCATTGACGTAGAGAACATCTCTCTTGAAACATTTTAAAGTGAGATATATGTTTAATATCGAGTCTCTGTCTAGGACATGTTATAAAAACAATATCTTTAAATGTAAATTTCTGTTGTCTATTAATAGTAAGAATAGTTTGAAGATACCAAAGGGTAATCCTAGTTCGTAAATCGAGAGACATCATCATGGTCAAACGAAAAAAAAGAGAAAAGGACAAATAATGATCTACAAAAGATACACATAAAACTGAAGATAGAGTAACACGAACCTCATATGCTCCGGTTCCCTTTAGTGACTTTTATATATAGACTTGACTGTATATCAATGTATGAGGAAGATGAACCTTAATTTATTGTATTATTTTTTTTCAAATTTAGTGTATTTTTGAAACGGGATCAGTTGATTCATTTGATCTCCTGTCTAGATGAAGTAAGGGAAAAAGTTACCAGGAGCCCGAACTCCATCATCACGGATCACAACGCAAGTATTTAGACTCATTTAGTCTGCATTTTACGATAAGCAAACAAGTGTAATTATGAGCCTATTCGAGGTACACGGCACCATATGGTGTCCACATCATTTTCAAAATGTTTAACAAATTACGCTTAAGCGAATCAGGCACAGACAAAGGCAAAAGACTGGAACACCATGTGGGAGTCTGGATAACATTAACATGCCTACAGTAACCTAATGCGTGTCATAGAATGCAGAGTAAGCGATAACAGTCCTGTGTACTAACCAATATACATGTATCTATATTTCTATTTATATGACTGATCACTGTGTTATTGCTTAACATTAATTGACAGAAATTTATCAGTAGTTAAATAGCAGAAATGTCTAATTGAAACGTTTACTATTGAAAATGGAAAAAAAGAAGAACAATCTATTAAAACAGCTGCAAAATCTAATCGCAAATCGTAGAAACAGAAAAAAAAATCGACATTGATTACACACGTATACATGACCACAGCACATCAATAAAACTTCTTGTGGATAACCTAGTTTTCCAGACCAAAGCTTTCCTGTTGATGGCGTGATGCGAGCATACAACTTACAGCTGCAGCATTATAGCATTCTTTGTACACCACCGTTTTTACATTTTACATCTTTTAATAAAGAGATTTAATTCACTGTTCAGGTTAATCTTTGTTGGCATTTAACATTTTTAGTTACCGTACGTGTTGTACAAAATATATACTAGTATGCGACAACTTTGGAGATACCAAATAGGCAATCAGAAGCCGTTAATCTATAAAACACTACACAGAAAACTTAAATTTGGCCATACAAATATCATGTGTACCGGAAGGGTACATACTTTCGTGATTATTTTGATGGAGTCATTTGTTTGGTTTGCATATGCTATATCAAGGCAGTGTTCTATATAACCTACTCTTAGTTCACACATGCTATCACAGAAATATTGAGTACATCACTTTCTAATACATATTCCAGGTTCACTAGCTTGAATACTAAATCCTTAATGTTTTAAATATTAAATTAAACTGCATGCTATAATGATATACAGACAATAGGTTTCATGGACCATCATAATTCAGAGATATATTATCGGTTACAGAGTTATCTAATACCCCGTTCGGTTACTAGAAGCGAGATAAATGCATTGCTAGGGACATGGTCATATGGAATAAGATTAAAAATGTACATCATGTACTATCTATATATGTTAAAACACACTGCTTACATAAGCAAATAATGTCTGATCGCATAGTTTTATAGCTTCTGGTTGTCCTTTGATGCTTGCAAATATTCCTTATACAAAGGTTCTCCTCCTTCAGGCATCGATGTCATTGGCCGGCTTTGGCTATCTTGTTCAGGCCATTTTGGTTTTATTACTCCCAAAAGTTTAAGTTATTTGGCTTTCCAATCTTAAGATCGTACCGGACGAAAGTTATTCCAGAAACGCGTGTGCGTACTAAATGTGATATCTATGGTATTATTACATGTATCTTTTGATAGTTCATGTTCATTTAATCGTTCCATTAAATATATTCAATGTTTACCCAAGCTATTACAAATAGTATAACTTATTGAATAAATGGACACCTCTATTAACTGTGTTTCATCATTGATAGAATAAAACAATGTGATATATGAAAGTTATCTATATTATATACTGATACACAAGCAGTATGACATAAGTGGAAGTATTATATGTAATCCTGGGGATTCATATTATCGAGAAGACGTTGAGGTGTAGTACGATCGGTGAATGCTATAATCCACACCAGTTTTGTGTGTATGTAGATATATTGCATGACAAATGATATTCAACTCCTCTTACTCCAATGAAATTAATAAAACTAATGTTAATCTATTATACATGTCAATAAATACTAACTATGGCTGTCTTCCGAAAAATAAGATAATAATCAATATATGTTATACTAATGATTAATTATGTATATTAATTATGTATATAATGTTAGCATTCTAGTTATGGCAGAGTGGTTTTTCATGGAAGCTTAGCGCAATGGAGAATAATCTTTCTCAGGATAACACTTATTGTTGTCAACCTTCTAAAATTGTCCTTACAAAAATATGCTTTAATCTAATTATATACCGTTTTCATTTTAAAGAAAACAAAACAGGAAAAATCAAATGAAAGAAAAAACGTGTCCCAACAGTATAGCAATAAAAACAGACAAAAGCAAGTGAAAGAAAACTCGTGTCCTAGAGGTATATCAACCAATCAGACAAAGGAAAAGAAACAAATACTATTGTTCTAAACGTATATTCATCAAATAAATGTCTTCTATTTACTCTATCTACCCATATGTTATTCATAATCAAAAACAACAAAGTGAACAAAAAATAAAATTTCAACAAAATTGCAATTTTTCCCTGGCAATTAATAAGCTATAAATGCATATATTGTCGGAAAATATAAACCATTTGTACTTACTTTAAAACACAGATAACGGGAATATGACAATTTTGTTAGCAGAAATAATAAATGTCACATGAATCACAGGCAATAATACCCGTCTTGAATTAACAATAACAAGTTTAATGAAATCACCAGGGAGATCGTTCCATCAAGTCTTGTGACTTCAAATGCACTATATATACAAAAAAAATATATCGGTTTTAGTTTGGTTCGTGTTACTCCTTCTTTAGCTTTATTTATGTTTTGCTTTATTTTCTATTTACTAATATAATATCCTGAATACATCTCTGCGCTTATTTTATCTTTCGACGTTTAGTTTATTCTAACATATTAAAGCAACACGTTGTGCATTGTAGATTTGAGAATTTTTTTTATTTTTTTTTAAATTTAATATAATGTGCAGAGAGCGCAGAACACTATACTATTATTGTGTTTTATATTAGTAGGTTAAATCATAATCATTATTGGGAATGCACTTTATAAGAATATACTGTCAGGCCTTGAGGAATGAATGAACGGAGCCAAACAAATTGGAATCGACTGGGATATTCCTTTTTGAAATTTGGATGGGTCTTTACTTTATACTATTTTATAAGTCCGTGTATTGATTCGGCATAATTTATTAGGAATATTATGACAAAAATATATCATGGGTGATGATAATATATATAAAAAGTTGTTGCATTCCCAAATGTTGGTCGTTCTATTGATAGACGAGTTGGATAATCTCGGCCTTACTATCCGGTGGAAATTGACAATTATGGCCGAGGAGCAACTAATATTTACGACAAAATATATGATATCGTTCCATTGTTAATATTCCATTTATTCATTTGTGTATGCCGCAACTTTCCATCAGTACCTCCATAATTATTCAGTATATATCTGTCAGATGATCCGATGTTTAAGAGCTTGTGGTTTCTAGCATGATTGTCTTGGGATAGATTTAGAGCTAAACAGGGATCTACTAAAGTAAGGATTCCTAGTGGTTAAGTTAAAGTGATCACTGCGAAGGTTTTGATGTCGCAATCATGTCTTCGTTAATATTATGGGATATCTGAACCACAAACGACCACGAATATGTACCGTTTGTCGTAATCATAAGCTGATCCTTTCGTCATTGATGACTTATCACTGGGTTTGTAACAAGGGCAACACGACAGGTACCACAAGTGACACTGGAACTGTTTATCCTTCCGGAGCACATGAGTGTTGACCATCACTGCATAAACTTTCCCTTTATTGCATGGTATTATTTCTTACATTGATACCTATAATATTAGGTTCGTAACAGACATTATTTGTTTTTACAATTTGTAGAGATTTAAACTTTGCAGATAACAATACTATTTTATAGCAATTAGCGGGTAAAACATATTTGTTTTGCAACTTGTGTTATTTTCATCTAATTGTGCATGGAAAAGAACCCTTTAAAATAATGTTTTAACCAGGCAAAGATCAATATTTAGAATTGCTTTGGAAAATGTAAAAATGTATAAAAGACCGTCTAGAGAATATCGGTGACATGTGTAGTTAGTTGGCAAGCAATGCAGTTCTGCGGAAGAAGTTGATATTTCTTTAGCAATCTTATATCCACATAATATAAATTATGATAACAGAAATAATAAATGTCCCATAAATCATAGGCTATGATACCCCTCTTGAATTTTCAAAGAATAAATATCTCTTTGGATCACCAGGAAGATCGTTCCACCCAGTCCTGTACTTTACATGCACTATTTCTCCCAAATAATATCGGTTTTCAGTTGAGTTTGTGTTACTCGTTCTTTAGTTATGTTTTATGTTTTGTTTTGTTTTCTATTTACTAACATAATATCCTGACTATATCAATGTGCATATTTTATTCTAACATATTAAAACAAAATGTTGTGTATTGTAGATTTAAGATTTTTTGTTTGTGAATTAAATGTGAGGTATAAGGAACACATAATACAACGTACTTAACACTAGTGTTTTGTTTAATATAAGTTAGTTACATATTTTTTTTCGATGAGAATAGCAAGGCGAAAATGAAATAAAATGAATGCATTCCCAATAAATATCATGCTTTTGTTGCAAGAATTGAGTCTATGTTCATTGTTTTATATTTAATTGACGGTATTTATTTTTTAATGCACCCATCTATGCAGGATATCCCACTACAATGCTTACTCTCACCTGTTCCTTAATAAAATATAGACATACAGTAATTGATACTTAAATGACCCAATGAGGTAGTCATAACATATTAGATAGGAATCAATAGTTAGATGCATATTAACAGGACACACATGTAACTGATATTCATAGCATTACTAACTGTGATGTTCGATTACCAAACATATGTCACGAATAACCGTACAACTGATAATTCACGAATGCGCGAATGGTGCGGTCATGAGTGACATATTTTTGGTAATCGGACATCGAAGTTAGTTATACTGTTTATTATTTAGACTGTTTTGAGTCAATAAATTTGATATTTTCTTTCATCTGCATTGTATGTGTTTATTTCTTTATTGCGCATTATTATACAACTGTGTCCTTGTCTAATCGTTGACTGAAAAGTTTGTCTAATGCTTTCAATTTTGTAAATAAATAAATTAATGTGCACATATTTCTATTAGGAATATAATTTCCATGTTGGTTACTTGTAAACATTGTGACCATAGTATGCAATCGACCTTGAAAGACACAATTGTATTTATTGACACTTGATGTATGTTTCGTATGTACATTTCATTTGTACCCTCGTGGGAAAAATGTTTTGTGAAAGAAGTCGGATGCATACCATTATTTGGCCGTTAACAGAGCCAAAACTATTTCAAATTCGATGGATTATATAATTAGAAGACAAGTAATTTAACAATATAACAGCTAGGAAATGTGGGTCCAAACGGTTCAAACGTTAAATGTGTAATTCAAACGGGTGTTAACGGAAGGAAACTGGACTAAAGTTCACTCAGAATCGGAACCACTAAACGATAAAAGTATGATTCTTTTATATTTAGTTTTTGCTATTTGTATTCCGGAATCATCACTTTGTCTTTTCTGACTAGACTTAGGATTGTTAAAATTAAAAGTTTCTCCGTAAATGTAAGTGTTCCCATAAAACGAAATGACATCTTAGTGTCAGAAGTCATTGAACTTGTGGTTGACGAAAACTGAAAAATTTGGATTCATTTCACAAGAAGCAATAGAACGAACACTGTTATTTGGAGTTAATTTATAGCAGACGATCTTTTGGGGGTGGTTACAGTTTGATCCTACTGTTGGATAGATTCTTTCTACCGAGACCACATGTTTTTAGAGAATAATTATGCTATGAAAAGTATTTAAATATGTCAATGTTTGCCAAATTTACCTGCTTTTTATTGTATCGCAATGAAATACTAGATTAAGATATCCTTTTGTTAATTTTTTTTAAAATCTTTCCTTTATCATAAATGAAACTAACAATCTGTCAATGAAATGAAGCAAAAGGACATCACTCCATATAATATCTAAAACAAAATAGTTCCTGCTCGAAAAATGGCGGGAAAAATAGCGAGAGTGAAAATAAAAACGGTTATTTCACTAGTGAAATTATCGTTTTTATTTAACTCGGAAATCACGGTATTTCATCGATATCTATATAATAAAATGGAAACAGAGGTTCAAGCAGAATACGGTTGATTTCTGATTAGTTTAACACACTGCCATGCTTTATCTTGTATAAAGGCTACTGATTTGTCTATGCATTTGCTAAATATTAGAAAATATTACTTAGTAATAAATAATATGCTACTTACGTAGAAAGACATGATGTCCTACAATACAAAATATATATGCTATAAGTATAAAACGTTGAAACAAACCCTCAACAGATAGACTTTGAAAAACAAATAAGATACATATGATGTACGGTAATTGTAAATAAACAAAGTATATATCTATAGAGGGAAACGTAACTATGGTTCCAGATAAATCAAAATAGAGCTCAATATGTCGGTCGGGGAAAGAATGGTTTGTATTAAAGCTTGAAATCTTGAAAGCAACAACACACATATTATACACCATTTGTTAGTTGTACGTCAGATATTAAGATGACAGACATGACCCGGTGCACATTTCACTTGTTAAGACATAAATGTTTTCTTCACTTGGAGTAACATTTACACTGCTTAATTGATATGACGTGACAATAAACCTGCCAGTCAAAGAAGCAACATAGCATTGTTTTCCTAACTTGCCAGGCAAAGAAGCAACATAACATTGTTTTCCTAACTTGCCAGGCAAAGATGCAACTTAACATTGTTTTCCTAACTTGCCAGGCAAAGATGCAACATAACATTGTTTTGAAATATGGGTTGAAAACAAAATTATGTGTAAGGCAATCGTGTATAACATGCATATCTCTAATTAGTCACACTGCCCAACTTATAAAACTATGCCATCATAGTCAAGCTAAATTAATTACAATTAGTACAACTTATTTTATTTGAATGTATTGCTGAATCTGAATCTTATATTCCCATATAATAAAATGATATGATATACATGACTGTGGATGGTTGTTTTTATTGCACCAATTTCTATGTTCCATGCATGTTATGAATAATAAATCAAAATAAAAACGTAGATATAAAGATTAACTGATCTACCACTTATATATTAAAATAACATGTATATCCGATAACTGATATCGTATCATCACATTGAACTTGAAAATCAAATCTCTATCAAATATAATATTCTCACGTGTAGTCAATTCGAATGGCACATCATACAATGACTTGTTGTTGAGCTATCAAACCAACTGTAGCTGACATTGCTAAATATATTCCATCCTACAAATTCCATTTAATTTATGTATATAGAGGAAAAGGTATAATATGTTCGTGTATAACCTCAGATAGTAGTTCTAGGACACGTATCCTCCCGTAAAGACGACATTCACTAGATATCCATTTTAGTTTGCTATTACACCTTAATACGTTTATGCTTAGTGAGTTTCTGTCTAAGGGTACATTCTTTAAAGTGCTGATTAATTGTGGCTGTACTATTTACGATACATTGATACAATATGTAAGAATACTAACTAAATATAATACCTACCCACACGTGTTACAACTATATATGTATTGCTTCACAGCTGTAGATCTAGAAAAAAATAGATAAACAAATAATGCCATTAAAATAGTTAATTTTAAAAATAGAAATTACTAATTACAAAAATTTGTACATCTTGTATTACCCTTTTTGTACATGTATTTCATAATATCTTCCTTCTACATACTTCTATCATTGGTTTTCAGTTGACATGTGGAAACCGTATTCCTAAAGTACACGGTTATTAACTTCTTGTATTTTTAATACACGGTTAGTAGTAGAACGGTTACGTTCATCTGTACACAAACAAGACGACAGGCAAGCTTATTATCTGTTTAAAATGTGTTATTGTTCTTCATGTTTTACCCTAAGTGTGGGAATTATTGCTTTACGATTTGCAACACTAGTTCAGTTATATCGTGGTGGTCATTTTTATTGGCGATGAACCCCGGTGAAAACCACCGACATGCCACAAGTCAATGATAAACACATACTGTTGCATCGAATGAACCGCTGCATTTCATTTCCGGAAATATGCACTTCATTTCTGACAATTTTTTTCATTTCCGGCAATTATTTTGTTTCATTTCCGACAATTACTTTTCCAACAATTAGCATGGTAAAACCTGTTAACCACTGCTCACCACGGGGAGGTAGAAATAGGATTTTCAGCAGGATATCTATTTTATTAAAAAGTTCATGTCAATATTAAATAGTGTTTGAAGATTGGCTTGCGTAGTAAACAATTTCGGAATCTTTGTCGTTAACTAGTACAAAATGTTCAAATTTGTTAGTTTCCAAACTTAAAATGTGTATTGCATCCTCACCTTCACTTCTACCTGTAGGCAAAGCAGGTATGTACAAAGATAGCGCAGCGTTTTTAATATCACTAGGCAATAAACTTCCTTCATTCATATCCTGGAGTTCAGATCGCACAATTGTTATATACCCCGACTGTTTTCTCACACATACACGTAGCTGGTGAGCTTCAGTAAATGAACCTAGACAAGAGTGGGATTCGAATTTCAACTTTTGTTGTGATAGGAACTGGTTACATATGTAGTTGTAAATCCAACTACCAAACGATCACGGTCACAATCGCACTTTTTATAAATTTGGCAAATATGTTGTCCCAAAATTCCAATCTCATCAATAGTGTTACAGTTACTCAAATATATCACTTCAACACTTGTATAATATCTATGACTTTATGTACACATATTTCTGAATGCCTCATGATTGTGTACTCGGTAAGATATATTCGCTACATAGTTCGCTAGTGACCTAATACGATACATACAATGTTAGTGAGTTCCATATACTCTCTTCACGTATGTACTTTACTGACAACGTATATATCGTATTAGGTCTCTATCACACTATGTAACTTGTAATATTCTATTGTTATTGTATATATGTCCTTATAATGGTGGATCTACAAACATTCACATAAAGTATATAATATTGCGTGTTCTACCTTATTTGTTGTATGAATTGTCATTTGCTACACAAAATATTGACTCATGTATCTAATTTTGAAGAAAACAAATTCATTATATATACATTGAAGTTAAGGATAGTACTAATACTAGAAAAATCTGCTTCGTACCTTTTCCTTCACTTTGAAATCGACAATGAGAGAAGATTAAAAACAAAACACTATGACAAACGTATTGGCATCACTTTTCCAAAAGTCGACCACCCTTTCATCAGTAGCAATATTTCAGCATCATCAGCGGATATGCAAGTTTCTCTAGGTTGTACATGTTTTACTGCCCCTTCGGTATTCTCTAACGTTTATTAACATTTACGATATTTATATATATTTATTATTATTTATTACTTTGTGACTGGTGGTTGATCTTTCTTCTTCTCTTGTGTGGGTTCTTTAGGCTGATGGTGAGGTTCGGCTGACAGTTTCGTCTTCTTAACTGTCACTTCTGTCTCTCTACAAAAGCGATTTGTCTTAATTACATGTTAATACAATATTGTATAAAGTCAGTTTGGTGCAAAAGTATAACAGTCTTCACGTTTAACTTTGTGTAGCACAGGTCAAGGGGAGTTATTGAATTATATTACATATACATACAATATTGTATAATTGTAGTTATATACGCAAGATTAACAACTGTTTGTATCATTGGTATATCGCTGATCGATAGAGACAATTAACTGACAATTTCCAAATTGAAAAATACCTGATATTTCATGATGTACTACAACAGTTGTTATAGTATGAGTAAAGCATGAATATAATGTCCTATGTTTAATTATGTTACTGTAATTATATCAAACCATTCTGCATCTTGAAATTGGTGTTATGTCGACCATTTAATTCTTTGGCATTTTCCTGTTACTAGTATGCAAATTTCAAATGATTAAATAAATGATACTTGAAACAGAACAGTAAATACACATTAGTGAAAATCGAATGGGTCATTCAATAATTGACGATTCAAAGAAATATGTAGTACACAAGACACATGCCGACGAGAAACAACACAAAAAACAGACAACTAGAAAAATGAAAAACATGGATTCCACAAAACACAACAACAAAAAACCAGGGTGAACCCATGTGCTCTCGATGAGTAAGTAATTCATGTCTCTAATTAAATACCCGACGTTCTAATCGTATTGTCAAGTTCACCAAAAATCATGTCGGTGATAACGGAAAGAATACATTTTACATAAGAGTAAACATATTCATCGCCATTTGAGAAATGGATATGTCATAGCGATCATCATGTTCGTGCGCGCAATGCATGAGCAACACGTTCCGCACTAAATATTATCAATAAAATGAGATGTTCCGGAAAGTAAACGGCTCTTCCTCTACTAGTGGAATTGTTTGCATGAGGAGTTGGTTCTATATTGGATTAAACTCTTAACATATCTGTCAGAATACTCCGAATGCACATCAGATTAACACCACCACCCATGAATCTGATGCATGTGTCACAGTAACTCTGCAGTCCGATTGTGACTGTCGATGAAATAAATGTTAATATTAAACTAACGGTTGTCTAGGATATATGGTAGACCCAACAATATAAACCTCATTGTAATGTTAATGACACTTCTGTATCAATAAACCGAAGAAAGATATTGTGTTTTCCATAAGTTGAAATTAAAAATGTAAAAAATAACATGTTTGTATACCATATCCTCTTTCGTAGGTGGCATCGGGGATATATGCATGATTACCAAATGGATTGTAAATATCATTTTATTTTATCAATCATTTCATTTTATTTTTGATCCTGACTTATTATTATCTAATAATTATTGAGCTTAACTGATAATATAATAACGTTACACACACAGAGTAAAATTAAATTATAAAACTACAGATTAGTCTACAAAATATAAAGACAATGGTTATTCATATTGGTGAAATTGAGTGAGTGAGTGAGTGAGTGAGTGTTGTTAAATGCCTATTCAGCAATTCTTCAGCTATATTATGACGAGAAGTTAATTTTCAATGAGGTGACTTTTTATAGTGCTATAGATCACTGAAACAACAGTCCGAGGGTGGACATGTCGCTCCTCTCGGACACATTTTTTTCCAATTCCGAGCCGACCAGTCTTTGCTCTTTCTCGTTAATGCTTTGGATTGACCCGACCCGTGCTCGAACCCACGATTTACCGCCCTCGAGGCGAGCACGTTAACCATTACGCCACCGATGTGGTAGTGATGACCATCAATGTTTTAACTTTCTTTTCGTAGCTGATTTGTTTCAAAATAGGATAGCTTAAGGGTGTAGGCCTGGGTAAACCCCAAATTTTCCCATCATTCAATTGTTTTTAAATTTGCACCATGGAATAGTTTCAAGAAATTTCACCGTGTGGTTTTCTCCATAGCACATCCTAAATATAGCAATTTTGGGGGTATTCCCGACTCCAGGTGGTAATACTAGTTTCGGAAGTTTCTAATCAATATACGCATTTGTTTCTGGTTGAAAGGGAATATTTTGACTTTATTACACTTGACAGTGTTATTGTTCAATAAATATGAAATATCTAGCATATATGAATATCCTGTATGGAGATAATCACGTGCAAACAGTGGAAATTGGGAAAAAAGGGGGAATGCCCTGAGGTATCACCCTGGTATTAAACATGTTATTGAAAAAAATCCTGTCATTTAATTTCCCCCAAAAATGTCACAGCAAAGAAAATATATATAGACATCATTGAACCAAATTTTACAAACTTTTAATGTCGGATTTTTAAAATATTTAAATTTATGTTTTTCATGGCACCCAAAAAAGGAAAAAATGAAATTGTCGAGGAAAGTTACCACGCACCCATCTTTTGCTAGTTTCTTTGTTTGTGAGATACAAATTAACTAGTTACCAATAACAACAAACTTTTGAATTCTTATAATTGACACAGTGGATGTCCAAATTACCAAATGACTGCATTTATCTTTTTTATTTTCAGGTCGGCTGGGGAGGGTGAGGGGTGGTTTGAGGGGGACTATACTTGATTAATTCATTAAAAAAAAACAACCCACACACAGACATCCACCCAGGTGTATTGTTAAATTCCTTTAAATTCTGTCCTCCAGTTGTATTCGTTTGATTCTGATTATTCTTTATTTGTCTTAGGAGAAGGAGACAGCGGTATAAGAGAGGATCAGATAATATTACAATTTGTTTTTCCCCCAAACAAAGCTTTCTATTTTATACTACCGTATAATTTGCTCTATAGTTTCATAATATTTAAGATTCTGATGAATATATTTATTTTTTTATTTTTTTTACAAACGCTTGAATTTCAATAGAAAAAGGTTGTAACACAAATTGTGTTAAAATTTCTGGCATTTTTGACAACATATTTCGATGAACATTTTTTCTGGAAAGAGATATTTCAATGATATTTTGTGGACATATACTAATAACACACTGCCTGACACTGGCATAAGCAGCAATAATATATTAAAATACAAGGAGCACAACTATGGAAAGGTAAAAGGAAAAGGAGTCATAATTTTTAACTGGCCAAATCCAATGTAAACAATCTTTATCACCAAGAAGCTTGGAATTGAGGTGGAATCTTCAAACGCACAGATGATCATATATTTGAGAAGAAACTGAAAATAGAGTTATCTCCCATACCCCAGGTCTACACCCTTAAACACGTGTTATATGGTTTTTATTAATTTTTGTACCTTTCTTAATATTATTTTTTGGGGGTTCTACGTATCTTTTGCAAGGAAAGTTATCATTCACCCATCTGTTTATACGTGTTCATGATTAAATTTAGAACTGATCTGATAATGCGGTATTTATTTTCCATTTTGTTGCTTAATATTTAAAATGCAGATTGATATATTACCTTCTAAATGAGCATTTTCGTGATATACAATCAAATGATTTAAAAGAAAAGAACGAGACCGTAATATAGGACGTTTGTAATTACCAGTAGAAAATCATATTGATAATTAATCAAACAGAACTAATGTTCCATTGAATGATATCAGTACTCTACCATTTAAATAATTGTCCAACAAATCGACAAATAATGTTGATATGTTATTTCATATACCTGATAACTACGAGTTGTGTTAATGTTTTTTACTGGGATCTCGTTGTTCTATTTATCAAGATTAATCAGATATGGTAGAATGCTATGTACAATATGGAAGAATATGGCACGAGTTCGTATATTATTGAAAACACAAATTTAACGAGACGCGTCAAATAGGAATCTTCAATCCAATACGGACGCCTATGTGTCATGTTCGTATGGTATTTGGATTTACAAACACTTGTCTAAATGTCTACTACAACTGAAGTTATGATTTCAAATCCCACTCATGGTGGGGTGTAGTCGGTTCAATTTGATGTGGTAGGTTTTTCTTCTGGTACTCCGGTTCGCTATAGGAATAACATTTACTACCAGGATATAGTTGACATATTGTTGAAAGTAGTTTTAAGCCTTATAGCCATCACCCTATTACTGACTGACACACTAGTTGTCCATGGTTTACATAACACTGCAGAATAGTCGATTCATTATGACATAATTATCAGATTATGTTTAATCAACAGATATAAATAATCCGGAAATATATAACTAGAAAAGACTGTGAATCAGGAAATTCTTAACATTCCGGAGCAACTGAGTTCACTCCAGCTTTTTAGTGTGATTCGTGTTACTCGATATTTTGTTTTTATGTAGTGTTTTGTATATCATTTCTTGTCCTTTTTGCCCTTTTTCTGTCTGATCATTGTATGGTCGCTAATCCTTTTATCTACAATGTACGGTTCCTAATTACCCCTTTGTATCTTCAATCTTGTTTTATAGACTACATATTGTTTACAATATATAAGTAATAAGGCAAGAGAGATGACCCAGTGGATATCCCAAACATATGTAATGTAAAAGGAGACAATAATCGGTTGACGTCCAGTCTACAACCCATGCTGTGTTTTCAGAATCCGTTTTTGTTGTCATGCAGGTTCCGTAATTGTATGTTCTATACCCGAAATTACTTAATTCTCTTCTATGAAGCAAATCATTAAAGCTTAAACACCATAGACTAATTTTGTCAAACATATTAATGGGTAGTACAAGTTAAGAAATAAAACAAAACATCAGTAGGAACAGGGTCATCGTGAGTATTAAAATACGGGATGATGTTTCGATAGTTACATGTTAAATGGAAGGTGGTGAATAGGGCAAGACATTGTGGTGTTGTGCCACGACTACTGTCAATACGCTGTTAAATATAGAATCCCATTAGGAGCTCCTACACGTTTTCATTTACTTGTTACAGTAACCAGACTTGCATTGACTTGTCCCTCAATGCTAACTGAGTCCAACTTGAATCGGCTGTACCCTTCACCACTGTCCTATTTTTTTTACCACGGTGTCCCCTGGGGGCAAAGCATATCGGTTTGGAGAACTGAATGAAAAATAAAAATCAAATTTTGATATAAAATTAAACTACTTACTGGAAGGTTACATTTCCAAACAATTTTTCTACATCAGAAAAGTTAACATTTTTCCTATTGTATGTTGCTGATGGCAAACTTGTAACGTCAACTGTTTTCAAGTTATCTATGTCAGATTTGATTTGCTTCATCTTGTGAAATAATGCAACTTCATCACATTGTTTTAACATATCCTGATAAATCTGTTGTTTTCTGGTGGCTTCTCCCAACAAATCTTTACAATCTCTATTTGCCTTGGATAAAGACTGCAGTTCAATGCTTTCTCTTTCCCTTAGGGCTTTGATAAGAGCATCTACTTTTTTATCCACCATTGCTTTGATGAGATTTCCATGCTCAATAATCAATTTCACGGTCGCTTCGACCTCTGGTTTATACGTCTTCGATTTTCCTTCAATTAAGTTTGCACCTGAACGCACATTGTTGACATTGGAATCCAAATATTTTGATATTTCTGTTTGCACTTTGTTATTTGAATCCTTAATATCCACTAAATCATGTTTTTTGTGTGTCTTGGTGGCACATAATCTGCAAATAAGTTGGTTACAATCTTTACAAAGGTAAATGAAATCTTCATTATGATCTTTGCATCCCCCTGCTTTCTGCTCCGTGTTGATATTAAGTCCGGTCATAAACGTATGGTTTCTGCTAATTTTCGATCTTAAATGAATGATCTTACAGTCATCACAGATGACCTGATCACACTGGGTACAATAATGTAGACCGGGGGCACGCATACAAAGTTCGCACGTTTTATGAGCTGCCTGCGCCATTTTGTTTTCCTTCGTGTGTACGGATTTGTAATAACGTGTCTAGTTCGTCACAACACCAAAGATCAATAATACCTACAATTAAATAAAGTGTAAGGTGTAGCAAGAAAAAGGAAATTTTTGTTCTAAATTAAATGGCAGATGATAGATATATATGTTAATTGATAATGTTTCAACTAAATACATACGTGATATTTGACTTTTAAGTAGAATATACAGATACACTTGTACCTATAAGATCAACTATATGTTATCATTTATATGTGTATGTTTAAAAACCATGTCAAATGGGACGAAACGTATATTGTGTAATCATATTGTATATACAATGAATATCACTAAAATAATTTGAAAAACCTACCTGAGCATATTTTATTCATATAGGTAATATCTATAAATAGATCAACAACAATTGTACAACAGGATTCAGAAATAAACAAATGTTTTCTTGCTTTTTTTAAACTCGGTTCTCTATCTTATTGTGCTTGTAATAGTTTATTGGTATGATAATCAACTCGTTTTGAAATAATAAAGTACCTATCTAATATATTTTCAGTATCCCTTTTACGTTAATATGACTCATTCACGTAATTAAGTGGTTTGATGTACAAAGAATGGGACCCACATGTTCACTAACTTGGCGAGCCTAAAACGAATATGGTGTTCAAGTACTACAACTATCTCCATCAATTATATATATGTTACAGTACAAATTGGAATCCAGTAGGATCCGGAATCCTACTAGTACAAATTGGAATTCTAATTTCTACTAGTAGAAATTTGAATTCTGATTTGTACTGGATTTAAACCAGCATAAATCAGAATTCCAATATCTACCAGGACAAATCAGGATATCCAGATTTGTACTAGAAGGATACTGTATCCCACTAAGCTTTCAGTAGGATTCAGAATATTACTGAATTTAAAGCTTAGTACGATTCTGGATATTACTGAATTGAAAAACATAAAAATATGTAAAAATTGTGAAATATAAAATAAGTCTAGTGCTATAATTTAATTAGAAATAGTCAGAAAAATATATTTTAATACAATTTTGGATTAAATTTCCTATTTATTACAACATTTTGTCAAAGTTTGTTTATGGCATTTGCTTGAGCAATGCATCTTAGATTTGCAGCATGAACATCGCATTGTATTACATTTCCCAGCACATTTGTGGATACTAGATTAGCAGTTTCATTTACTGTTCGGTTTTTCTGGCAAGCCCGAATGTGAGAAATTTCCAATAGTAGATTAGGGTCAATAAAATTTAATCCTGGCAAGCAAACTGTTCTTAAGTCAACTAGGTCTTCAACTGAATAATAGGTTTTCAGTATTCCATCTTTTGAAAATATTTTGTAAACAGATTTGGAATCGTTTACTTTTTTCACTCAAGAACTTTGCATGGCAATATGTTTGAGTCAGTGTTAGTTCTGTCTACTTAATGAATTCTTATACCGACAGTGTCACCAATAGAATATGTTTTTTTTTTGATAAATGATGGTTCTGCTTCATGTCGAACATGTCTCCGTTTAGCTCCTCGCATATAGTTCATAGTAGCAGTGTCACGGATAGAGTTGTGTCTAGATTCTGGCAAGTCTACTATTTTCATTTTATCTTGTAATTCCCATGTAACAAATTGATCACTGTTTAGAAATTCATCAAAATTGTTGCCAATAGTTGGTTTAATGTTCAAATCCGTTAACATAGTTGTGACCAATAATACACAATTCCTATCTGAATTAATATCATAGCCATGTACCGAGGTCATGTCCGTCATATGAAATGTTTTGGCTATGGGTAGTCTATCCTGAACTAATACATATTCCTGCTTTACAGGCTTTCCTATCGGATCTGCAAAAAAAAAAATGAAAAAAAAAAAAAAATAAAAAAATAAAACAGATATAATTCTCATTGTCAACTAAAACCAGAAGACTTTTTGTAAAATTACTTCCCCTATTATTTTGTGATTTGTTGTTAATCCCGCATCCGTGGTCTCAAATTAACACTTATGTAGCGTTGATCGACATCTAGCAGAGATCAATAAAAGCGTTGTTGCTTTGCTATTATACTATGTTTAACCCTGTATTGTTTGGGACTTTATCTCGTGTACGTGTACCTCATATCCTTCCATTTTATTCTTACAAACATAGCTGTCATTTTATCATAGATGTTTATAATATTTTATGTTGCAGTGGATTCTTGTCTCACGAACATTTATTCCATATCTCTTTGTTTTTCATTTAAAAAGTTGTAAATGCCAATAAATTGTAAAATGTATAAGACAAGTTGATCATGTGTTTAATATATAAAGGATTATAAAAAAGTTTACATACCAGTTAAGCTTTCAGCTTGGTCAGACTTTTCTGTTATTTTTCGCCATCGTCCTCAACCACTGACTCTACATCAGGCACATCGCCGTTGTCATTAGTACTAGTATGCTCCTGGGAAGGATCTTCTACACTGTGTTCTTCTTGACTCACTAAAATTATAATATATCGGGTATGAAGTAAAGACTAAATAAAAGTCTCTCAGTTGTAACATGAAGGTCAAGGTGGACAACACTTTCAGAAATCAGCTTGCAACATATAGACAGAAAAAAAGTTCATAATATGCGATCACAATATTTGTGCATACAATATAGATTACTTTGGCCTCTATTTCATATGATTATGTGTCAATTGTTGTTTATATTCGTTCAGTCAGTGACAAAGGCATAGGGAGAGGGTTGGGATCTCACAAAACACGTTTAACCCCGCCACACTTGTGTGTGCCTGTCAGGATCCTTTGACATTGGTTGTCTTTGTTGAATAGGTGTTCATCATTTCTGTGTTAAAAAAATAAAGTGTTCACGTCAATTTGTAGTGTTGGGGAAATGTTTACACATTTCATTTGATTAGGGGGGATCTCCAAGAACTCGCCGTGCCGTATAGGTTTCTGTTCATTATTGAAGGTTGTGCGGTGACCTCTTTTTTGTACTAATTTTGCAATATACTTGTTGTAGGGTGTTGTCTTATCGCCGTTTGCTCCTGATCTCGTTTAATATCTACCTATATACATATAAATGTAGTAAAGTTGCTAAATAGTTATTTCACTCACCCTCAGTAACAGCTTCCGTGACACCATAATTAAGGTTCTCATCAAGTTTATCCAGTATTTCAATGGGTAAATCTTCTTCGCTGACCATCCCTTGATCTGCAAGTTGTTCAAAAATGGCGATTGATGATCTGGGATGTTGCCCAAAGACTATCTCGTAGGGAGTTGTCTTGGTAGTAGATGAGACTGTGGTATTCATACCATACACAACTAAGGGGAAACTAGAAATCCATCCTTTCTGGTTTTCCTGAATCCATTTACCAACCTTAATTGCAAGGTCACAATTTGCCCTCTCAATACAACCTTGTGACTGAGGATGTCTAGGACGTCCATGAATGATAAGAAGATCAGTCCAGATGCGCTTCAATTTTGTTATCGCTGTGGCCACAAATTCAAGGCCGTTATCGGATTGCGTATATTTGGTGGTCCAAACTGGGAAAAGATTGTCATCAGTCTCTCAGCAACATCAGCTGCAGTTTTATTAACCAAAGGATATGCCCAAGAAAACTTACTTTAATGATCTCTAGCATTAGTTGAGCTTATTAACATCGAAATTTGGCAAAATCGTGTACTTAATGATACAAGCACAACACTTTGCACATATGTTATTTAGTCCATATAGACATATGTTCAATGCCTAGCCACCTGGATGTCGGCCATTTTTCAAGATGACGGCCAAATTACAATCAGACTGTCTCTAGCAGGCGAAATTCGCAATCCTCATTTTATGTACATGTGCATATTGCATATGAACTAATGCAAATTATATCTTTGCTGCATTATATATGGTATTCAGCTACATTTGTTTCACTATGATTACTATTCGACTAAAACAGCATTTATAACAGAAAACAAACATGAACAGAAGCAATTTATTCTGAACTACTCTGGGCACACTGGTATAATCCACTGCCGATGATCTCGGCATATAGTTCAGTGTCAGCTTTTGTATTCCAAAATACTTTATGACTGTCCCTTTTAATTCCATATAGTCGAGTCAAGAAGATGGGGGAGGGGGGCTTGTTTCTCCGGATAGTGTACATATATCACGGGAGTAATAGGCGGTAAAAGAACAATCCCTCAGCCTGATATACTAGTATGTTTGTTTTGAGTCTTATTGTTTGTGGTAGAGTTTTGTATTGAAATCTAATTTTTCATAGCAATTGTGTTGTGTTGATTTTTGAGTTGTACTAAATTTTTGTTTCCAAATGACGAAAGGAATTATTCCTTCAAAAACGTGTAAAGTCACAAGTTCCCTCAACAATCATACAATAATCCCCCACATTTTTCAGGGAAAGTATGGACCGTCCAGATAGCTCAACAAGTACTCATGTTTCAATGTTTTTGTGTGATAGACATTCTCCTATGTCCGATTTTACATTGTATATAAGACACGTATTACATGTTAATATAAGTTTATTTGCTTTTGGGTAGGATGTTAAATGTCAACAAAGGATCAAAGGACTAACAACGATCTACTAAAACATTACACAGAAAACTAAAGATTAAGCAATGTGATTCCCACTAAAAACCGGAGTTGAATTCAGGAAGTGTAAGTATATCCTGTTGCACGTGTGACACTCGTCCTGTTGGCTTTGTTACACACTCGGTGGTAAAGCATGACCGAATTGTAATAGCTAAAAATGGAACATATCCATTGGTTTTTCATAAAACAGATACTCCATAACGGTTATCCATGTCATGGCGGTGACCGTAAAACGTTCGAAGTGATCTGGTAATTTCCTTGTTAGCAGAAAACCCCAATCAAAGAAATTATAACAGGCACCACAAGCTCTGGAATATCGGATCGAGCGAGTGATTTGTACATACTCCGTATGTAGTTGTTGCTAGAAAGTTGACATAGTATGATACATGTTGCATGTGTATGAAAATTTCACAATTGGAAGAATAAAATCATCTGTTTTGTCGTAAAGTTGCGTTCTTAAAATTTATTGGCTCGCATATTGAGTGTCAATGTCGACAGGTGGACTGTTGTGTGAGTTAGTTATATAACATCTAACTAATGGCGGTTTGTCGTCTATAAATTGAATATCATTGTCATATCATTGCCATATAACTTTTATATAACTTTACGCCTTGATATAACATGTAAATTGACACCTTGCATTAAGCAATACTAACTCACTCACTAACTACAAATAATCTGCAACTCGAACAAATACAAAGCCAAATATTAAACAATAGTCATAGCTGTGTGAAATTGAAACTGTTAACAATATTTTATCAAGCATGTATATTGGTACTTAAAGATATACATACACTGTAATGTAGATGCTTTAGTAAGTACTACGTTGTATCAAGGATTTCTATATAAATCCTTGATTGTATATATGAAGGTCAATTCATTTGTGCACCACATTTATCAAAGTTAAATGTTAAATCATCTTTAAAGTTGTTTTTAAATAATATTCTCTTTTAAGGTGATGGTGTTTACTGATTTACATATTTGTATCCATGACGAACAGGTAAACTGACAATGATGTGTGAGATGAATAGACTAATAGGTGTATGAATGAATTCCGTACAAAATGATGCAGAACATAAACTAATTGCTTAATAATCTAAAATTGTTTGGAGGTTTTATGAAACATTGTATGTAAGTTCATTATCATAATTAAAACATATTTATTTAAAGCTGGTGTTCATATATTAAACAAAGACACGAGCTCGTAATCTGTTTTTTCCTATCTAAGCCCTTTAAGGTCCTTGTATAATGTTGAAGTCAATGTTAAAATACAACAAATAGTTATCGTTATAATCACCTACGTGTCATTGTAAACTTATCTACCATGTCCTTGTAAACAGTATAGAATGTCATAACATAAGACGTTTATAAACAGTGATTACAGCAAATAATGCATATTCTTGATATTTATATGTGACCGAATGTACACAGGAGCTGTCCGTTAATAGATGTGACATAATGATAATTTTTGTTGATGTAAAATTTTAAAGTATAATTTGTTTCATGTCCTGGTTTTAAGACATATGTCTACAACTAAGCATGCAAAATCATATATGCCTAGTTAGATAATATATAAGGGACAAATCCCTATTAGAATAATTTAAAATTACTATCAACACAAATAAAATATGCAATTAACATTAACAAGATTGCTATGCCATAGCCATTGTCCCCTGCCTATTTACATTTAAATAGCTCGCCATTTTCAAATCGTTTTTGTCACTATCACATTCCTCATGTGGGAAAAACCCTACATATCATTTTCGTTGAAATTGGAGCATTTCGAAATTTTACGCATTTTGGCGGACAACTTAAAAATGGCTGCCATAGTGACCGTCATTTTGAAATCGAATAGATCACGATCAGATTCCTCTAAAAACCCTAAATATCAATCGTCTTTGTAATTGGAACAATGGAGCACTTCCAAATTTGCTATGTGTTTTGGCGACCACATTGAAAATAGCTGCCAAAATGACCACCATAATGGCTGCAATGACCGCCATTTTTAAATCGCATTTGACACTATCACATTCCTCAGGACGAAAATCTTCTAAATATAAATTTTCGTTTAAATTGTAGCACTTTGAAATTTTGATGTGTTTCGGCAGACATCTTAAAAATGGCCGCCATTCTCACAATTTATTTCGAATTTTGCCCAATTTAGAACTTAAGCTATAGATTCCTAATATAATGCTTATGTGCACGCTTGAAATACATTGGTCAACAAATAAAAATATGAGAGTGCTTACAACATATCTCGGACGAACGGACTAACGGACGAACGGATGGACTAACGGACGGACCAACGGACGGACCAACGGGTCGGAGGACAATAAATGAAAATCAGGAAAACATCACACCATCGGAAGAGTCAAATCAAAGAGTAATATCATACCCAACCAATGTATGAAAGAACACATGACACGATATCATAACCTACACACACAGCATTAAAACCTTTTTGTTTGATAATTGATAATAGTTGGCTTCTATGATAATAATTCATCAATTTCCCAATTTTAGCCAAAATCAAATATAGTTCCCTCACCTTTGTCTGTTCAGTTGGGGAAAAGAGGACATCTTCCAGAAATAATTGAGTGCTGGAAATCCTGTGATGATCGATCAATTTATGATGACGCACACACAAACTATGTGATGAATGACTATTGGTACAAACTGTGCACCTCTTCTGACCGACTTATTCATTTATTCGTATGATGCTCATAGCCTACAGTCTATCCCGATCATTTACCATTGATTTCATTTTCAGCTTTATAGATGATGTATATTTACTAAATAACTCTTAGTTTGGTAATGTTGTTAATCCAAAAAAAGGACCAAAAAAAGGCACACAACGATTTGCACAATATACACATAAAACTTGTTTGAAACCACACATTGCACGATTGACTAGGTGAGACCCTAATTTGAATGAATATGTAGTTAAAACTGGTCACAAGTAAAATACCAATTGGAACGAATCAGTACCGGTTTATGATTATGTTGGCTATAAATACAGTGAGGTCCCAGTCTGTAATAATCATCAAAGGCACGAATTTCAGATGCTTTAATAAGATTATCAGGTTATTCAAATAGAAAGGAAGTGTCGATGTCAGGAGTGTTTTTTTTGTACAGGTCCTAAGCCAATATGAAGTTATGTCAATGTAATCCGGAATGTCAGTGCCAACAAATATGACGATCTATTATTACTGTTAAATATTTATTAATTGAGCCATCTTTAAGGGGATAATTCAGTATTCTTTACTTACCGATGTAGTAACTTAATTGATGGAGGCCCCTGGATGTAGTTCACCGAGCCCTGGTGTTAATCCGGCTCTGGAACGAGTGTTCTATCATAAAGTATATCATTATATCTAAAAGAGCATCAATATACTACTCTTAATATTAACACTATAGGTACATTTTCCTGCTTACAGCATATGTCTGATTGCCCTTTTTGTATCTTGAAACTCTTCTTGTTCTGTCTTGTTATTAAATGCAAATTATAACATACTTGCAGTTTATAGAAATTATATATTACTCCTGTGTGTCCATTCAACCTGTGGATACCCCTTGTCTTATGCAGCTTTTATTTGGATTTTTGAGATGCGAGAATTAACAATTTTAAATCAGTTAGACCTTTAATATAATGTATGTTTAAATGATCTTCAAATAACTGATTGATATGATTTTATACAAGGCATACATATTCTACTCAATTGCAATACACATGTACACCGCTCGATGGATATTAAATTATGTGGTTCCTTAGTTCCTCAATCGTTGTTACATGCATGCACGTCTTGTAGGGTATTCGATGTTGTGACGCGTTAGCATAGAATGAATACACATGCATGCGCTTCGTACGAAATTAATTGTGTTGTTTAATATCATCAAATGTTAAACACACGCATGCGCCTCGTAAGTTATATATTATGTGGATAATTAACATCTAATGTTAAAATCACGTATTCGCCACTTATGATATTTAATTATATCGTGTATTACTAATGATAAAGAATATGTAATTGATTGTCTACTTTTGGATTGGTGTCACTTTATATCATCTACTTTTGGATTGGTGTCAGTTTACATCATCTACTTTTGGATTGGTGTCAGTTTATATCATCTACTTTTGGATTGGTGTCACTTTATATCATCTACTTTTGGATTGGTGTCAGTTTACATCGTCTACTTTTGGATTGGTGTCAGTTTATATCATCTACTTTTGGATTGGTGTAAGTTTATATCATCTAATTTTTTTGGATTGGTGTCAGTTTATATGATCTACTTTTGGATTGGTGTCAGTTAATATCATCTACTCTTGGATTGGTGTCAGTTTATATCATCTATTTTTGAATTGGTGCCCGTTTATATCATCTATGTTTGGAGTGGTGTCCGTTTATATCATCTATGTTTGGAGTGGTGTCAGTCTATATCATCTATGTTTGGATTGGTGCCAGTCTATATCATCTATGTTTGGATTGGTGTCAGTCTATATCATCTATGTTTGGATTGGAGTCAGTGTATATCATCTATTTTTTGATTGGTTTCAGTCTATATCATCCACTTTTAGAATGGTGTAAATTTATTTCATCTACATTGGATTGGTGTCAATTTATATCATCTACGGTTGGATTTGTGTCAGTCTGTGATCTATGTTTGGATTGTTTCAGTCTATATCATCTACTTTGGGGTGATGCCAGTGTATTTCTTCCACGTTTGGATTAGTGTCAGTTTATATTGCCTAAGTATACACTTGTGTCAGTTTATACAATCTACGTTTGGAGTAGTGTCAGTTTGCATCGTCTACTTTTGGATTGATGTCAGTTTATATAATCTACGCCTGAATTTGGATCAGTTTATATCGTATACGCTTAGATTGTTGTCAGTTTGTATAGTCTACGCTTGAATTAGTGTCAGTGTGTATCGTCTACATTGAGAGTGGTGTCAGTCAATATCATCTATGTTTTTATTGGTGTCAGTCTATATCATCTACTTTTTGGGGTGATATCAGTCTATATCATCTATGTTTGGATTGCATTGTTCACTTCAACTACACAAAGTAAAGTCTAACGAAATACAATTTCCTTATTGATTGTTGTCTGTCGTATTTGAATTCAAGAATCCATGCATAACTGCATTTTCTAAAAATCACGAAAATTAGAGTCAACGAATAAATATACTTTACCTTTTTAGGTAAATGTTTCCTTCCTCTATCACTGACAAGACTTTTACTGGACTTATATATGAGTATCACGTCGGGTGTCTTATAGGAAGCAGGAACTGCTTATCCTTTGTGATCACCTTAATCCATCCCCGGTGTTTTGGTTGGTCCGTGTTGCTTATCTTTTTTTTTTATTTTTTTTTTCTATTATGTGTTTCTAAGTCCTGAGTTCCATGCTATGATGTCCGTTATGATTTTTGCATTACAACGATGTTCTATTCGTCTTTACCTCATGTTGTTTGCAGGAGGGCGCATGTTTTATTTACGTTATTTGAGTTAGTTTTCGCATAGTGGTGTCCAACACATATTGCATTGTGCTTTTGTTTTGTATTATTTCGTCTTTTCTATGTTGCAAGTTTCTCTGGATTGCCCTTTCTTGAAAGCCCCTTCGGTATTCTCTAAATTGTATTCAACTTAGAATACAGGCTATTACATAAAAGGTGTAATAATAAGTTCATGTAATACACACAACATAGCACAAATCTGCGTTAAGAAAAGATTGATGATACCAAAGGAATAATCATTATCCGTAAGTCGAAGAACAGACAATACAATGGCCAAAAAGGGTCAAAAGTACAAACAATGATTAATAAAACATTACACAGAAAACTAAAGATCAAGTAACACGAACCCACTAGAACACGGGGGTAGCCTCACGTGATCATAAATAGTAAGCAGTACCTGCTCCGCATGTGGTACCCGTGGTTTTATTATTGTTACACACCCGTTGATCAATCATGAAAGAGGAAAAGATCGGATTGTAATCACGATAAACAGAACATATCCGTGTTCATTCGTGACACAGATATTCCGTAATGGTTAACAAGTCATGGTGGCGACCGTAAAACTGTCAAAGTGATGACTTCAAGTTAACCACTATTAACCATTGGTTCAGTTGATTTGGTGTTAGCAGTAAACCTCTATCACAGAAAGCATGATTTGAGGCACACACACTGTACTATCACATCAACATACAGATATATACCTCAGGAACTGCTGAAATGTTGCTACAAATAAATGGAAAGTTCACAATGGGAAATTGCAATGATCTCTTTTATCGTATGTTTTCGTTCTTAGTCGACTATCTCTGTCAATTTGGATGAGTATGCCAACGTACAAAGCAGACCTAGCTGCATCTGTGGTTAATATTCTTGATTATGAAAAGTATACCATTTTCACTTGTTTTAAATAGAATGAAAAATGCTAGTCATATTATCATGATTTGACATGTACTGGTATTAGTTTTGGATGGTTCAGACATTAAAATTGCATTATGTTATCTTTGAAATCACGGGTCCAAAGTGGAGCCGGGAATAAACAATATTTTTAAGATTCATTTTAAGGGAAATAAATTTCGAGAAGGCTATATTGATTTTTTTGGAAAATCATTAACAAAACTTACTCATACATCCAGATGTAAATCCTGTTTCTGAACGTGTGTCATTTGGACATGGAAGTTGATTTCCTGCAATTAATAAAACAAACTAATTTTTTAAACTAAAATTCAATAGGAGTGTAATATACGAATATTGAAACAGACATACATCTTTATTTTCCTAACTGAATTGTCCAATGAAGTTTATATTAATATTCGTATGTTTTGTAATTT
The DNA here is from genome assembly GCA_002080005.1 of Gigantidas platifrons. Taxonomy (NCBI): domain Eukaryota; kingdom Metazoa; phylum Mollusca; class Bivalvia; order Mytilida; family Modiolidae; genus Gigantidas; species Gigantidas platifrons. Next base: position 338,225 of record MJUT01017989.1, on the reverse strand, counting down.
TCATTTGCCTCGTGGGCGTGATCGTATATTAGTTTCATTTACAGCTACCTATTTAATCGGTGCCTATCAACACTAACGTTGTCAGTTCAAAGCCCGCTCATGGTCAGATGTACTCGATACAACATTATGTGATCAAGTTTGTCAGTGGCTTGCCGCAGGTCTGCAGTTTTCTCAGGTTATACCAGTTTCCTCCATCAATAAAACTGTCCACCACGATATGACTGGTATATTGTTAAAAATGGCGTTAAGCACCATAACCCTAACCATAACTCACTTATAAAACAGTATGTGAAATTAGTATCTAATGTGTAAAACACCATATCTAAGTATGGTTTCTATAATAAAAAAAAAACAGCATTTAATCCATTAGACAGAAACTATCAGCTATAAAGCATTGTGTCATAGGTGTATGCGCTATAATATATAATTTAATCTTTAAATTTAGTTGTAACTATGCTAGCGAAGTTGTCAATTTGGAAGGCTGAAACGAACCATGATACCTAAAAGATTTTAACACAAAATAGATTCAGTAAACTGTTAACGATTGTTTGTTTAAAAAACATATTAATGAATCCAATGATCGCTTCCAAAAAATATTTTAGAATCAATTCGGTAATGTGCAGATGATATATTGTCTATCTCATGCATTGTTAGTTGTGTAAATCGAATCACTACTGAACAACTATATTCACATGATACATACAGTTGTACCAACCATTTATAATAGATGTACAACATGTATTTACCAAAGCAGTATGCGGTTGAACACGCCCCTGTAATAGGTTGTAAATAGTACTCAAAATATCAATCACAATTCTTTATCTGGATGTCGTATGACCTGTGTTTACAATTACCATTACACTTTGCGGGATATGCAATTCTGTTTACGATAATTCCGACTGCTGGGTACACATCGTCACCAGTAGGAATATCCTATGTAAAGAACAACCCATGTGATTAATAATAATACACATTTAATGACTGATGGCAACAACAAATTGCTTGCTCCGCGAGATACCAACTATTGCTCAAGGCGATGCTGAGAGGAAATGTTGGTGTCGAGGGGAGCAATAAAATTGCTACTAACTGATTTGGCCCTTTGGTTTTCTTGCTTCCTAAGATTTTTAGATTATTTGGTTTTCTAATCTTTTGGCTTAGATCGTACCTGATGAAGATTATTCCAGAAACGCGACGTTGCATTACATGTGACATTTATAATTTTATTTTCTAGTCAATAAATTGTTGTATGTCGAACAGCATAACAGACAAAGCTCCAGGTTTTTACGAAAAATGGAGAATTTTGAATTTCCGTTACCGTATTTCCTGCAAAGGTTTAAGAGGATATAGCGTCTGTAGTCTTTTGGACTATTCATCGGTAAATAGTGCATTGCACAATTTACCAATAGAATGTATTTTTATATACATGTCTTTTTCAAAAGAAAATTTATTCTTAGGTATAATGATAAGGAAAACAACCTTGGGAAGTACAACTGACTTGTTATTCGAATTTGTTCTGCAATTGATTTGATGGTTTGGTAACCATAAACATAGTGACAACCGAGACAAATGTCTTATCGCACAAACTAATAGACAGCAGTTTATATGTGTACACATATTAACAGCTCAGGGACTTTCTTGCACAAAATGAATAGGCCCATATCATGCCGTAAGCATATACAATGTAATTGGAATCTTTTACCGAAATAATCAGATGATTTAATTATGAAGTCGGTCATTAAAACGATTTCCTATAAAAGACTATCTTACCTTTATCTAAATAGATAGGTTTGGCTGTCATACATCTATAACCACCAAATGGACATTCTGTTGGCATTCGATCCCCAGCACCACTCATTATACGGTACCATCCTTCCTCAAGGAAGTTATCACAGATTTTAAGCACATCCATAGCAAAAGCAACTGATCCCTGCGAGTCATCTAGAAAGTTTATTGTACCACACGGTTCGTCTAAAATTCAAAATACTATTAATTTATATGGGTTATGAGTTACTGTAATTACCATAATGATCATGACGTAGTGACTACGAATGTTGATATATTAAGGCCATCGTATGAGATAAATAGTGAAACAATAGCCGGGTACAACAGTGTGTCCTAGAATTAACAGAAAGACCAGTCTTCTCATTGCCATCCAATATATGTGAATGTGTGTAAATTTTTAAATGTGAATAAACTACTTTAAATCTGAATTATGGGAAATTTAGTCACTATCTTTGAATATGCAAATTTGTATGTACCATTATCATCATAAAGTATCGTCCAATGACAGCTTATCATTTTTTTTTTAGAAATATCCAATGAGACAACTGTTTGACTAATTAGATATGATATACCTCGTGTCAAAAAAGAAGGTGTTTACATGTAACCAAGGAAGTTAGCAGTCGTATGCATGTTGCAATAAACCTTTTTGTAAATTTCATTAGTGATAATGTATAATTAGATTTAATAATAATTTTAATAAAATGTAAGAATCAATTAAAACTTTCTGTATATTTAGGGAAATATTGCCCCCTATGCAAACATTATGTTATAATTATGTGTTTATTCTCGCCTATATTTATAATTGAAATAAAATAAACAAAAACACCACTTGCATAAAAAATTCAAGAGATTACATCAATTTTTATTGAGAGATTGCCACCCACTTCGCACGTTAAAGAACCCAGTGTAACAGCTCATTATGAGTATTATGCTCATGATGAGTGGTCCATAAGAGACCTGTTGCACTGGCAAAATTTTCCGTCCCTACCCATTACATTTTTTTGTTTCGAGTCCCGTGGCGTTTAAATTATTCTCGTCCTGAATATAGCTGAAAAATTGCTCACTGGACGTCAATCAATCAATCAATCAATCAATCAATCAATCAATCAATCAATCAATCAATCAATCAATCAATCAATCAATCAATGTGTATGTCAAGTTGATTGATTGATTGTAGTTCAGCATTACCTGAGAATATTTCAGCTGTATCCATAATAGAAAGGAAGCTTAAACAGTGATGGGGAACAATTCCACTTATATCAACAAAGCAAACACGCTCCGATCAAATCATTGAACATAGAAACGACTATGACATATGGCGTTGGAAATTCAATATCATGGTTGGGACAGGCAGAATAATGTTGCGGAATTAACAGGTCAATGGGATCCAGTGATGATTTTTCAGCCAAAAAAAATACAGTTTTAAATGTGTCACTGTGACCACAGTTATTACAATATGAAGCTTGCGACATGGATAAAAAAATAATTGAAATGCTGTTAATTTATGAAGTTCGTTTTTTTTTAATTTGAAAGTATATAAGTATATACATACACATACTACAAGTTACTGCTGTAAAAGTCGACATAGAAATAGTAATTAACAAACAGACACCTTTTTGTAGAGGTTTAAGTTTTATTATTGACTTTGAACTTTATTTCTTTTCATAATATGACCCTTTAACATATCAAATGACCCTATGATTCTTAAAATTAAACAAAGAAGATTTGGGGATTTACTAGAAGCAACTAATATTTTCCAGATGTTAGTCATTGCATGTACTATAAAAAGTACCATTGTATTTTGTTTATTGTATCATGTTCCAAATCATATAAATCTAAACAGAATTACGTTGGTAGTAATATGATGTATAATTTTATATCATTTTAAACGAACAATGAAGTCGTGCTTTTTAAGTCCATAAAATGTAGACATGTATTTGGACAAAATTTAAATTTAAAATACATATATTTAATGTATTGGGTACGATACGTGTCTGGAATAACCATCATCCGGTACATGTACTCTCAAAATTGATATTGAAAAGCCAAATGAATTTAAGATATTCGAGAGTATTAAAACCAAAGGACCTAAACTGTCTGCCTATGTCTGAGATAGGTGAACCTTGGTCTTAATAATAAATGCATTATTTAAACAAAATTGTAAAATTCAATAATATATATTTCAAATCAATCGCATCATCATTATATAAACAGAAAGTGACAATATTATAAAGCCAAATAATTGAAAAGTTCATAAAGATACCCCCTCCCCCCTCTTATCAAGTCTAATTAAGAAATTAAGATTATAGAATACCGAACGGGCAAGCACAAATGGACAACTCAGTGAAACCGTAAATAAAAAATAGAGAATACCGAAGGGGCAAACACAAGTGGACAATCTCAAGAAACTGGCAATAAAGGGTACACAAGCCCAAGCAAAACAAAACAAAAACACAACACATAGTGTTAACATATTCTTAAAAATATAATAATATTTTGGAAATAACGTTCAAATGCTGGTAATCATTAAATAGACAGTGGTCACGTGCTTCTGGTGTATCAGATACGCGTGAATTCAACATATATTTAAAGTTTTTTATCAATCTTAATATGACAGTATTATACAATCAAGTAGTATTATTAAACAGTACACCCTATCATACACGGTGAAGGTTATTACAGAAACGTGTCTTGAGCACTGTATCTAGGTTTTTATATGACACAATCATCTATTATTTAACCAAGTGATACTTGCTTTATATCATTCACAGTAGATGTGAAATGTATCTACAATATCTGAGATAATGTTGCTATATCGAGACAAGAACATATATTTGTATCTCTATTATTCTCCATTTTGTTAATTTTGCACTCTGGACGCTAAATACCATTTTCAGACTCCCCATGTTTTTATTTTGTAAAGCAGATGATAAAGAAAAAAATACATGATATATATTAACTATTTCTCGTGAATAAATGTTTGACAACCAACCTGCAAAAAAATATATTATTTACTTAAAACTTGATTTCATTTTATAATATGATCCTTTAACTAATCAAATGAGCCAAATTAAACAAAGACAATTTGGGGATTTACATGAAGCAACTGTTATGTTTCTAGATGTTAGAGATTACGTGTACCATTGCCTTATTTACTGTATCATGTTCCAAATCAGATCTAGACAACGAACAAGGAAGTCGTCCTTTTTATGTTTTGAAAAAGTCTAAATTTGAAATGCAGATATTTAATTTAGTGGGTACGATACGGGTCTGGAATGACCTTCAGATAGTACATGCACATGTACTCCCAAAATCTAGATTGGAAAACCATATGAATATAAGGTCTCCGAGAGTAATAAAACCAAAGGACATACATAGAATAGCTAGAATCGGCTAAAAAGTCGTCCATATCTAAGGGATTGAAACCCTCCTCTTAATATCATTTACATTATTTAAGAACAAATGTTTATTTCAATACTAGATATTCTAACGTACCGAGCGGAAAGGCTACAATACCGGTGAGCGGCTAATTGGTTCGTACCAGTTTCCTTGAATTTGATAACGAATAACTAGCTTGCTGTATAAAATATAATATGTCCTATTCTTTATTATGGTTGTCAACAATAAACCTAACAAGAAAATATCGCGTATCCTATTAAACAAACACTTGACCACAGTTATAACTGCCTGTGTCAAATGGTTACTACATGTCATACAATAATGTGTGTAATTTTAATGGTTACATAAATTGAATGAATGTGTACCCGTGTAGCTTGATGTAGACGAAACTATTTCTTAAACCTATGGTTCAGACCTATGTCCCAATCACCTATGGCTGGAAACCTATGTCTCAGAAACCTATGCTTATCGATCGGTTAATTAGTTATGCTTTGTGTGTAGTTCCAAGCTAGGTTTGGAACTATGTTGCTTTTCCGATACAATAAACCTGTCTGGCGACCTATGGTGTCAGACACCGTTTATGTACAAATTCAGGGTCTGCTTACAAGACCACTACTAACCATGAGACAACGCGAACACCTACTTGAACCAAGACCTATACACATGTAGTTATATGACTATAGTCACAGGTGCTCGAGACCTAGTCATATGACTACATAGTCATATACCCCACTATACATGACAACGGTTGTGACCACCTAGTATTCAGACTACCTGACTGTATATATAACGTTGCAGCTTAGATATTGTCTTAATCAACGACAAGCTTCGTCTCATAAATATTAACCAAAGCGCAGTTAGATGTGTACAGTTAGTGGATGCGATCGAGAAAGACCATGCCAAGCTGTTGCAATCTGTTAACAGAGGCGGATCCAGGGAGGGCAAAATTGGAAAAAAACATGATTTTTGGTGTGTAAAATCGTGATTTTTCACACGAAATACCCCAAACAATTTTACGCCTCCCTTCGCTCGTCGCGATTTTTTGAAGTGCGCCCCCTACCTTGAAATCCTGGATCCGTCCCTCGTTTATATAGTTCACACGCGGACCCCGGATAAGACACCCCTCTTATATAAATAATGGTTAGATAAACTAAAGTGTTGTTTTTGTATTGCTTATGTAAATAGTGGTTCAACACTGTGTTGATTCTTATTGTTTCTCTCGCTTCAGTATGCTACAAATGTCATATTTAACAAACAAACTTAATAAATATAAGTGGTCTACTGTTTCGAAAGCTGTAAATTAATTAATTGCATTCCAACTGTGTATATTATTAAACAATTAAAACACTAAGCACGAGGAGGAATTCGTGGTAGCGGGGTAAAAAGTTATATGGTGAAGTACGTAAACTGTCACCTAAATAATATGTTTAACCTGTTGACTTTGCATACACCTTTTAAACACGTGTTAACTAATTTTGTCACACTATTTCAAATCAATAATATCTTCATTAGATACACAGAAAGTGGCAATATTGTAAAGCCAAAAAAATTTAAAAATCATTAATGATCAAGACACCTAACAAGCTTAATTAAGATTGTCTAAATTGTCTACAATACTTCATATATGGACCAAGAAGTACAACACTTTTCAAATGAATAAGGGCTAGGATTAAATAAACGTTAGAGAATACCGAAAGGCAAACATAAATGGACAATCTAAAGAGACTGGCAACAAAGGGTACACAAGGCGAAGAAAATCAAAACAAAAACACAACACGAAGTGTTAAAATAGTCTTGGTAATATAAGGATATTTCGAACATAGCGTTCAAATGATGGTAATTTTTGCATAGATAGTAGTCACGTGCTTCTTGTGAATCAGATACACGTGAATTCAACATCTATTTCAACTTACTTATCGAACTTAATTAGACAGTATTATACAATCAAGTAGTATTAGTAAAACAGTGCACTCTATGATACATGATGAAAGTTATAACAGAAACGTGTCTTGAACACTTAATTCTTAACACAATCATCTATTATTTAGCCAAGTGATACTTGCTTTATATCACTGACAATACATGTGAAATTTATCTACATTATCTTAGCTGTTGCTATATCTAGACAAAACACAAATCCCGATTAATCTCCATGTTGACCAAGTTACTAATTTTGTTTTCTGGAAGCTAAATATCATTATCAGACCGTCCCACATTTTTAATTTGTAAAAACAGATCATCATGAAAATATTAAAAGAGACATATTTACTATTTGTCCTTCATAAGTGTTAGACACAGAACGCACACAAACAAAACAACTAAGCACAACACAGAGAACCAAAAAGAAATGTTGAGTACCACGGTCCCCACAAAACAATAAAAAAAAAACAAAACAAAAAACAAAAAAACAAAAACAACAACGAACCCCCACCCCGCTTGTTACTCATATAGTTCCATGTCATTATGTTGACTGTCAGTGATCTACCATTAGAAAATCCAACTCGGCAGGTTGGTCTAGTAATAACTGATATTATGATCATTCCATATAAAAATAACTTATTATCGTCATGATATAGCTTTAAAAGTGCTCAAAACATCCCCTCACTCACTATGATCCAAACTTAATGATAACAGACAATGAGTGTTTTAGTAGAGACAAAACATTATTTACGTACAGATATGGAAGATATAATAACATAGTGTGTCAATAAAAAACGTTGGAGAATCGGCCGGAACAACATATGACATCATATCCACTGCTATAAAATTATATCCCATAGTTAGACAAACTACAATGTTACATGCATAGCTTTGTATCATTGAACAGGACATGATTGCACGCTTCAGTTGTGGGTTTGTGTGCTGATGGATAGTCTATCAAGTATTCAGTTCACCTTTACAATTGTTTTTCCAATATAAGGGAGATCATCAAAAAGAACTATTGCATCTTTGGAAGAATGTTTGAAACACAGTAAACAGAAAGGTAATAATCAACATAGTTGAAATACAACGATGAACGGTACTTGATTTTATTATCGTTTGTTTATATATGCATTGTCGTTGAAGATCCAATTATCAAGAGGGGATGGTTTGCACCTCATTATTGGTTTAACCCCGTCATATTTATGTGTGAAGTCCAGCACCGAACCTTGATTTCCAGTACGATATGACGTGGTCTTTTTATTGTGATCAATGAGTGTTGATCATCACTGTTTAAACTTTCTTTTCATAATATGTGTGTCTCTTAACAAAAAAAAATCAAGACAAATATACTTTTTATTGTGCTCAATAAGTAAAAATAAGATGATATTGCCCCTCCCCCCC
>MJUT01017989.1:301040-324885 GCA_002080005.1 Gigantidas platifrons | reverse complement strand
CGTGACTGTATAATGAATTCATTCATTATCCTATACAATATGTTAAAAATTGCTGAGTTAGATTGCTGTCAAATTATAATATTAAGTATATATATATATACCATCTACACACGCTTATACATGTCTTACGTCTATCCCTAGATTAAAACCTTACGAGACAAGGTAACACTACGACTATTGAAGCTCTTTGTTTTAAGGAGTGGATTTAGTCGAGTGGTCTAGGGCGCTGGACGTAAGGCTAAGCGAATGGTGCTGCAGTGTATTAATGGTGTGAGTTCAAATCTCGTCGAGGGAAGAACAACAATTTGACAGCTTCAAAATCTAATTCTAACACTGTTTGGTTTAATTTTCAGATATATATATATATATATGTGTGTGTGTATTTGTACGGAATATTATTGAGTAATAAGTATTAAGTTTATGGAATACAATTTTATTAATTCAGATTTGTGTAGTATTATTTGACACTTGTGTATCATACAGTTAAGATCAGGTAAAATCAGTTATTTAATGTGTAGTTAGGCAATAGACCAGAATGATATATCCTTCGGTAATGGGTCCAGCTCAGTGTTCTATTGCCCTCATCCGTTGGCTTTGATCAATAGAACACTGAGGTATTCCCAGTACCTTGGAAACACTACTGGTTTGTAATACTTTATAATTTTTTTTTTTAAATCTCAAAAATCCTTGAATCAGCGATCATGTTGCGGTCAACAACTTTCGGTCTGTTGGACCGCGTCCGATCTGTTGACTGCTTGCCCTACTTTTATTGGTTACTTGAAATAGCTGCACGCGTATGTCACGTGGTAAGGTATAACAAATCAGTTTCTGCTTCGGGAAATAGTTCAGTCCTCGGGTCAAACAAAACAGCTGTTGTCCTCGGACCCAGTCAATAACTGCATACTATTGTCTGACTGCACATTAAATAACTGTATATTATGTACGTCTTTGTTTATCAGTTTATCTGATTATGTATACATTTTCTATTTGATCTTTACACGTGACAATATATATTATCAAGTAACGAGTGTGGTATACATATATTATCTCAGATACATCGGATCATAATATTAATTTATCTTACTATTCTGCATATGATCATATGATTTCAGTCAATGATGATTGGCCAGTTACTCATCGAGCTTACCTTAATTCAATTTTCTTATTCCAAATGTAGCCACGTCTACAAGGATATGGTCATGGTGTTTAAAGTCATTTTCTACAATATGTCAGTTATATTGTGGCGATCAGTTTTATTGAAGGGGGAAACTAAAAACCGAACACACGTCACTGGCAAACGTTATCACTTAAAGTTGCATCGAGTACACCTCGCCATTAGTGGAATTCGAAAGCGCAACTTTAGTAGTGACATACACTGATTGTACAAATAGTTATAAATCCAACTACCATAGATCACGACCAGGTGTTGCAATTCATTCAAAGTAGTTATTGTGTTAATTATAGGAAAGATTGTGGGTGTCTTATAAGAAACAAGAACTACACGCCATTCTGGAACAGCTGGGTTCATCCCCGTGCTTCGGTGCGGCCCCTTTTGCTATCTTTATCGTTGTCTGTGATGTGTTTATTTGCTTCGTTTGTTTTCATTCTCTGACGTGTCCCCAATGATGTATCTGAATTGTCTGTACTTTATTACATTGTACCAATTCGGTTTTCTCTCAAATTTATTTGAACCTTTTGTGATTGAATTAGCATTCAGTTAAGAATTAAATATATATCTGTTTTATTGGTATATAGAGACGCTGATTAAAGTTTATTCCGCTTTCATATATACATATACTTCAATAAAACTAAGAAAAAAAACATATATTCAATATTTATATAAAACATTATTATTATTTGTTTTCACGGATGCGGGCGTGATTAAATGATGAGGTTCCATTTCCGAAGTTACGTGTCAATTGTTTTACCACTTGCACGGACCTTCTAAATACAATATACATAATGTAATCACTTGTATCACAAACAATGGATGTGATTAAAGTTCAAAGTGCAGGAGTTTGTGTGATTTTGAATTTCACTTCATACATTGTGGGACATAGCAGCGATGTCTGCTTTATACTTTTGTATAGAGGTTTAGTGAATAGGCGATTGTTGTGAGCAGACTATCAATAATATACATTTCAATTTGGTTATGATGATGATGTCCGCTTTGCATTGAGCCAACACACTTAGACTGATTGTATTGTGATAGTTCGCAGGAGCAACATTCGTTTTGTAGATGTATCTCTCCACTAAGACACACTATGCTGATTCCGAGCCAACTAGTCCTTGCTGTTATTCCTTAATGTAGAGTGATTAGCGGTAATGCAACAGATGTAAATATCGTACTCCTTGGTTTGACAAGACGGGGAATTGAACCCATGATCTAATGTACTCGAGGCGAGCACGACAACCATACACTACTAATGCGGTTAAAAAAGGTAAAAGGTAAAATATATTTAGGTTTAAAATCAATAGTGTATTGTTTGTTACAGAAATAGACTGACCCATATAATAGTAATTGTTATATTGTTTATCAATACCAGACTTCATAAATCCGAGCACCAACTATCCTTAAACTGTGTAAATCATATAAGTAGGGATATCGCTACTTATAGCAGTAGCTGAAAGTAACCCTTTAATTGGAAGTTATCTTGATTGTGTTAAATGGTGTATAAAACGTTAGATCATTATATAAACACTTCAGTTTGTAATATAGAACCCATATATACAATAGGACATAAATCGCTTGAATGCTTGCAACCGATAGAACACTGGGTTATAAGCAAATAAAACAGAGGACAGCCCCTAAAATATATAATTTTGTTAATATTTAAATAATACAATATATGTACGACTGTAAATGTATTAAAAGAGTTATTACCAATGAATGGACTATTAGATTATTTATAGGTTCCTATTTAAGGAGAATAACTAGTAAATGGATTAGTAAGTTAATTATACGCTCGTGGTCTAGACTGATAGATACTTAAACCTAGTAATAGTAAGAATGGAAACTGTATACTAAATATAAAACAAAACGTACATTGTTGGAAAAAAAATATACTTATTTATACGAGCTTTAGAAACAGGTAGAAATAAAGCTTTTCTGGTCTGTTTCGTAGAAAGCAAATTGATTTTTTATATCTAGCCAAAATATAATATATTGTATTTATTCTGCAATATCGAAATGTCGAAACAGCTGCCAAATTGTCTGCAAATATCTGATACAAGCGTCAGTTCTAATTGTTTTATTGACGCTATCTGTGACGTCAGCGCTTATTATTTTACCGTTTCGTTTTGTCACTGGAGGAATCAAGTGCCACATAAGTTTTATAATGTCCATTACTAAACAACACTGAAGTTTATTTGACCCCCTATATTAGTACTACATTTGACACAATTCCAGGATTACACCAGAAAAGTGTAAAATTTCATTTAGATAGACCAAACCGAAACGAATATAATCGAAACTACCAAATAAACGATTTCTAGTGATACCATCTCTCTAAAACTATTATGTTTTAGACTAGACGCCCACTGTGATGAATATTGCCGTGTCCTCTATAACTATTGCATCATCACCGAAATAATGATTTATATCTACCTATACAATCGGTGCCTATCACCACTAAAGTTGTAAATTCGAATCCCACTCAAGCGAGATGCACCATATACAATATAATGTGATATGTGTCAGTGACTTGCTGCAGATGGGGGGGGGGTATCTAGGTACTTTGTTTATGATATAACTGTACTACTACTGAAAGTGGCGCAATGCATCATAATCCTAACCACTTAGATCAGAGAAAAAGGAACGATTTATTATTAATGTGACGTTTTGATTTATAAATATAGATTATTACATGACATTTTTCATATCATACCCTTTATCAGCCCGAGGTCATGATATCAGCCCGAGAGCCGTTAGGCTCAAGGGTTGATATATGAACGAGGGCTGATAACAGGTATGACATGAAAAATGGCATGCTATGATGTGCTTATCATATACAGGGTAAAATTTTAGCTTTATCATCTACAAGTATATGATAAAAGGAAATATTAATGTGACGTTTTAATTTTGTGAGCATGCTGATAAAATTAATGCATAATTGACACTACGCTATCTAACACTAGAAAATACTTTGTAATACAGTTATTAAGATCAATTTTGATAAGATAAACATTGATAGCAATCAGATAAACACAATGTTACCTAAATAAAGGTAATCATGTTTCCTCTAGCAATACAACAAATCGCCACGACATAACTGAAATAAAATTGAAACTGACGTTAAACACCCTAAACCTAACAATGCAGATCAGAGATAAAGCAACGATTAATTATTAATGTGACGTTTTAATTTATAAAAGTCAGCATGCTATTATTAATAAAATTAGTTCAGAACTGACACTACGTCACCCAACCCTAGATGAGGCTTTGTAATACAGTTATTAATTAGATTAATACTGGTATGATAAACATTGATATAAATCAGATAAACACCATATATTGCTACTTGGATAGAGGTTGTATATTTCATCCTTATGAAATCGAGCATTTGTTAATGCAATGATGGTTACAGCAAAAAAATAAAACAAAATACAACATAATGATAAGCTATGCAAAATATGAAGTTATGAAATGCAATATGCGAATAACTATTCAAAAAATTAGGCTATGCAAAATATGAATAGCTATACTAAAACTGAAGTAATACAAATATACAAAGTTATACGAACATGATGTTATACAAAATATGAAGCTATACAAAATGTGAAACGTTTTCGGTATTTTTTTTATTATGCAGTTGATTGATAAAATGTTACATTATCCTGTTTCAATAATTTGCTAATGATAATTTCACTTAACTGATACAATAATTTGTTCTATCTAAAAGTTTGTCTTTTATATGACGTATTTAAATACAATAATAAAACAAATACATAAAATGATGAAATAGGTACATGTATTATGAAATGAACATGTAAACAGTAATGGTCAACAATTCCACCAATATCAACAAAACGAACAAGTCCCTCAAACCACTGACCACATAACAATGTCATACAATATGCCGCTGGATATCGGTACAAGCGCAAAATGTTTTGTATGTGTCTTTTAAGAACCAATGTTAGAGACTACTATAGATAACATGACATCGTCGACACACAACATCGATAACTACAAAGTTTAACTTAATATAAAACTGATGTTGACCCCATGTGGATTGAATAGTTCATTAACACCTGTTCCGTGAAGTTACCTGTCACGTATGATGGCGACACATAACATATATCAGAGCACACATTTCAGTTTTTATCCTGCAATCAGTACAATTGCTGTACAAATATGCTATGCGAATACATTTTTGCTTTATTCGTACTAGACGAATAAACTTGTCAGCCTACGAATACACTTTTCAGCCTACGAATAAACTTTCCTGGTACCCTGTAGCTATGTACAGCGGAGGGCATAGACAAGTATGAAACTGGTACTAATGTAACGCGGACCACGAAGATGACACCCTTGACAACATTTATGAAAGGCGAGGAATGAAGCTTGTTTCTGTCGTTTTTTTTTAAATCTGACAAATGTTCCGACTTTTTTGACATTGCAGGATAAACACAAAATACGTACATTGTCGTTAAATATAAAATTCATTTGTATTCGCTGCGAAACAGGCCTGAAAAGCTCGCCGAAGGCTCGCTATTCTGCCTGTTTATAAAGCTCGTACAAATAAATTGTATTTTTACCGACAATGTACGTACAATGTAAATTGTATATGTCTACACTGAACGTCTAAGTTATGTTGTTTAATCTACAATGGATAAACACACGAGATATCAAAATCATATTGTACAAGACTGACAAATAAGCCGGAATTGTGATCTTAACATAACAAATGGTGCTTGTTCGAGACGATATAATGTGTTTATTTTCTTCATTGCACGATATCTGCTGAGCAGTGAAGTTAAGGTGTCTGTTGATTAACAAAGAATCAACACAGCATTATTTAATATATTTATATATAATGTAAGTAATATATCAATACACATATATACCATATGTCCACAATACCAAACATATAATTTATTCATACGAGCTTTAGTAACAGGTAAAACACGAGACCGTGGCGAGCTTTCTTTGCCTATTTCTCAACGAGTTTTATCCTTACCAACACTGTACATTTAATGCTTTTATACTATCAATAAGTCAACAAAAAAAAACAACTGCCAAATTGTCCGAAGTAGTAGAAGTATGAAGAAGAAGCAGAATCAAACATGGATACTTCTGAATTAACTATATATATACTGATGGACTAACCGAATCTCAGATTATTAAGGGCAGAGACCTGATACAAAGCTGTACGGACATCATGTCTCAGGATGACTTATACATCGGACGGACACACATGGTCAGATACAGGATAGGCCTCACGAATGATCTACCCTTTAAACAGAAACACAGACATATTCCACCTACGGTGTACGGGGAGGTCAGAGACCACATCCACCAACTATTGGCTAGCGGAATCATCAAACAGCCGCTCTCTCCTTGGACATCAGATGTCGTTCTGTATCGAAAGAAGGACGAAAAACTACGTATGTGTGTCGACTCTCGCCAACTAAACACGAACATCATCAAAGATGCACGTGCACTACCACGGACAGAAGAGGTTCTGGAAGGACTAGCTGATAACAAATATTTCACTGTCATAGACATGAAATCAGGATATCATCAAAAAGAGATAGAAGAAGAACACAAAGAGAGAACAGCATCTATAGTAGGCGCACTAGGCTTTTATGAATATGAACGCATGCCGTTTGGATTAACAAACAATCCAGCTACATATCAAAGACAAATGGAAACCATTCTAGAAGATCTGAACATGAAAACATGTTTTGTTTACTTAGATGATGTCATCATATTTTCAGATACTTATGAGGAACATCTTCACATAATTGATTAGGTTTTCCAACTAATGAGAGAGACAGGATTGAAACTTTCTCCTAAGAAATGTTAATTTTTCATGCCAAAAGTTCGTTATGTCGGACATGTAGTATCCGAGCACGGAATAGAACCAGATCCAGATAAAATTGAAAAGGTTAAGTCCTGGCCAACACTAACAACACATGAAGGGGTAAGAAGGTCTTTTGGTTTTGCTGGCTACTACCTATGATATTTCAAGTATTTTTCTAGAATAGCTCGACCATTAACGAATCTCATACCAATAACTACGAAAAAGAAAGGAAAGAAGTCTAAAGTAGAGAATTCTAGAATAGCATGGACTTGAGGAGAAGCGCAATAAAACGCTTTTACCCCCATGCAGTCTTGTCTTATTACACCGCCTATATTTGGTTATCAAAACTTTACTCAACAATTTGAATTACATACAGATGCTTCTGGACGCGGATTAGGAGCTATCATCTGTCAGGAATAAGACGGTCATAAGTGTGTCATTGCCTATGCAAATCGTTGACTCACCAAATCAGAACAGCACTACCCAGCTCATCGTCTATAATGCTTAGCGTTAAAGTGGGCCGTGACTGATAAGCTCAGTGACTACCTCATGACATCCAAATTTATCGTTTACACCGACAACAATCCACTTACCTATGCTCTTTCATCAGCAAAGTTTGATGCCACTACTCAAAGATGGATTGCTGCACTTTCATCTTATGATTTTGAAATTAAATACAGACCCGGAGCAAACAACGCAGATGCAGATGCATTGTCAAGATTACCAGCACTAGCAAACATCACCGACAACACCGGTGAATTACCATCAGCATCAGTACAGACTATTTGTAATTTTATTTCAGTCCAGCTATAGAGACTATTTCTTTTTCAGCTGAGATCACTAATCATTTTTCAGATCCTTTCATTTCTAACAGGGTAGACTTAGCAGACGCCCAGAATAAAGATGGACTTCCTCGTTTTTGGATTTCAGAGGTGATATCGGGACAGAAGCTACTAATATACAGTGTCCCTAAGACTCTAGAAAACCGTGTTTTCTTCCATAATTTTGATAACTTACAGGTAAAAAACAAGGTACTTAGACGGTTAGTTACCAACAGTACAACTGGAGAGAAACACTTTCAACTTGTATTACCACGTAGTCATCGATTATTGATTATAAGATCTCTTCATGATCAGATGGGCCACCAGAGAAGAGACAGAACCACATCTCGCATTCGCGATATATTCTTTTGGTATGGTTTAATTGGAGATGTATAGCAGTGGATATCATCATCCGATAGATGCTTGAAAAGAAAAACTCAAAGGAGGGATCAAGCTCGTCTAGTCAACATAATAACCTCACAATCCCTTGAACTAGTGTGTATGGATTTTTTTGGACATCTAGAGGAGGATATCAATACATACTAGTCATCACCGACCATTTTACTAGGTAAGCGCTAGCGGTACCAACCAAAAACACCACAGCAAGAAAAACAACTGAAGCATTTCTTAATAGCTTTGTTGTCCACTACGGCTTTCACAAGCGCATACACAGTGACCAAGATGCCAACTTTGAGGGCAAACTAATCAAAGAGTTATGTGAACTTGTTGGTATGACAAAATCACGCACCACACCTTACCATACACAGGTAAATGGTGTCTGTGAAAGGTTTAGCCGAACACTACTATCGATGCTTAGAACACTCAACCCAGAGCAGACAAGGGATGGGAAGTCGCACGTCAACACCATGACTCATGTGACAGCACTAAGCATGACACTAATGGAATGACACCGTATTTTCTATTATTGGACGAGAACCATTACTTCCAGTAGATATTACCTTCAACACTCATCCATGTAACAACAAGAGCATACCAACTTTAAAATATGTCAAAGAATTAAAATACAGAATGTCAGAGCATATACGATTGCCTTATCAGCCACAAAGAAAGCCCAAGAACATCAAAGGATGGGTACGATCTCAAGGCAAGAGAAGGCACTGTAGATGTTGGCGATACAGTGTTAGTAAAGATAGTAGCATGGGATGGATGGAAAACACAAACTCAGTGATCATTGGGAAGATCAACTTTATATCGTACTCAAGCAACAACATTTAGGTCGATTTTTTTGCAATCAAACTTGTTTCGGTTAGGGTTTACAGTTTAGCAAACCAGTTTTGAGTTTAAAACAAATCAGTTTCTAACTAAACCATGGTTTAGCACATTTCAGTGAATTGGTGGTTTCTAAAGATGGCTGACACTCCAGATCTAAATGATCTTATAGACCGAATATTGATAAACAGCTTAACATAAAGTGAGGATGAAAGTTTTGATGCATGGCTATCTCATATTCTTCAACATTTTGTTCACAGAACATTTCAATTCACATTTTTGTTGGTTTTCATAACTAAGCGTAGGAAAAATCCCTCTGTAAACCGATAACTTGATTATAACAGGCATTTGTATCAATATATTTGTCTTTCTGATGTTGTTCACATACCCATTCCATTTGTGAATTATCAATATGAAGTCAAAACATGTTCTTCTTTTCCTCCGCTGCCGCAATGTTTCAAAACCAAAATGTAAAACCGCCTCTTGTGCGCCTTGCTAAAATTCTGGAAATTTTGGTTTGGACTCGATAAACATGAAAATCATTTTGGGTTTCAACCCAGTTTTAAACCGGTTTTCTTAAATAAATGAAAAGTTTAGCAAACCAGTTTGAAACCTTAACCAGTTTTCTTGCAATAAATTCGACTTTAGATACCCCAGTTTGTGTAGTAAGACGAGAAGACGGTACCGGTTAAAAGAGATCACTGCATCGGAACTTACTTTTACCGGTAGGCCATTTACCAAACAGAGACCAGATAAGAGTAAACATTCCAGATCATAGCGATAAAGATCAAACGGAGGAGGAATCTGTCTTCTTAGAAACTACTCGATCTCAACCTGCAGAGATAGATGATCCATCATCTGAACCATACCTATCCCAGCTAGAGTTAGATGAAGTGAAGGAAACTGATGTTACAGAGGACGCCTAGCACAAGGAAACAGAGGTGATAGACAGAAAACCTTCAGAACCGACACCAATTGAGATAGATGATTCGATTACAACATCGATTACAACAGAGACCTTTGAAGCAACAGCCACAGATTCTAACTTGTCAGAATCTACAGTGAATACTGAAACATCTATTGAAGAACCATCGAATACACGTGCAGAGACTGATGTTCTACCAGATATAGAAGAGATAACTGGTGATTTATTTCATCAAAGGACAAGACAACAGGGCCCTGAAGATGATGATGAAGATGAAGACAAGGACGAAGATGAAGATAACGCTGTCTCTAGAAAGTATGCACGTAGAAGAAACAATTAAGGGTAATAAAAAAATTACCGAACACAGAGCAATCTTCCAAAGGGAAATTAAAAACTCATAAATCAATAAACAGACAAAATCAGTCAACAACCGGGAAACTGGAAAACCGCAATGGTCCTGACCTGGTACAGGCATTTCTAAAGAAATGGTGGATTGAATCAGATTTCACGGCTCCAACCTCTCGCTTCCATTACGGTTCAAATGTTCCCGTTGTCACTAAAACAACATTTACAACAATACTGGAAAAAACAGGCATAATAGCAGTCAAACAGTACCAAACTCAGTATCTAATATATCTCGTGAACCATCACCATCAACTATGAGTCCTTTGAAGTATTTTAATTACGACCGTAAATGTCAAAAGCATTTTTACGTCACACATTCACAAAAAATTTTTTTTGACATTGTAAACCACGTATACCAAATCCTTATCTTTATACATGTTCATTATATGAAAATGTATCTTTTACTATTGTATCTGTAGAGACAGAATATATTTCGACAAGATCTTGATATCGGAATATAAACTTTTTAAGAGATCGAATAAGGCGAATCTTTTGATAGCCCTGGTCCAGTAGCCTGTTTTTCAGACAAAGATGACGCTTCAAGAAATCAGAATAATTGCTACTGGTTCTTGCATAACGAATCAATTGCGTGTTAATCAAATTAGCCTGGATGAAAACTGGTGAATATGTTATAGGATTGGATGCGGCAAGCAGAGTACGTAAAAGGTCTAGCTCTTCCAGGAATGTTTCCATCATCAGAAAAGGACATCGGACAGGCGTTACTGAAGCTTGAGACCGAAAACATATAGTTCTACTTTAATTATTAAATACTGTCTTAACTCTTCTTATTATATTAAATGGTGGGACACCATAGGGTGTGATCGGTTGTATTTTACCATAGTAATAGTTTTATTTGATAATTATGTATTCAGTAATTAATAACTTCGCGGATGTCTTAGATGAAATATTTCAACTTGTATATAATTACTTTTATATATTATATTAATAAATTATTAAATGAGCTATAATTATCGATCTCATTAAAACTACTATAGTACATTGTATATTGATTAGATAACGACACACCTGGATTAACATGCTTGGTATGGCACATGCCTTGGAATCATTTCTTTCCTTGGATATTCTTATCATGCTTTCTATTGGTCCAAAGTTTCCGAGATTCTGACTTCAGTCCTTCTGATTGATCTTTGCTTTTGAGTTAGATTTAAAAGGGTATTGGCTTTGGAAGGTCCAAGACGCTCTACAAATTGCTCATACTGATTCTTTGGAATTTGGATAGCCTTATTGATGTCATTAGATTGTATTATATTGCAACTGATTATAATTGAAGGTATTTACACATTGCTTGTCATTTTCGGTATCTTATTTATTTTGGGGAAATTTGAAACTTAGACCTTCGATCTGACTAGTTCAAGGAAGGAAGGAAGGAAGGAAGGAAGGAAGGAAGGAAGGAAGGAAGGAAGGACCGACCGAACGAACGAACGAACGAACGAACGAACGAACGAACGAACGAACGAACGAACGAAGATAACTATAAGTATATTTCGTTTAATTCATAATAGTTTAACTTGATAATCACTGTATTGAATTTCCTTAATTATTGTTTAATAACAGTGAGTAGTTATTTTCTAATATATTTTTAATAATGAACTTGGCTATGAAATGCGGCATAACATGATGTAAACTATATTCTTATGCCGGATTGAATAATGTTGAGTAGCAATTATACAATTATACATTTTGTTGATTATGCAAGAAACTGAGAGCATCCTTAATTGTATATTTTTCCGAAGGAGAACACCTATCATGTAATTACATATACCACTATGATTATAATTTGGTGAAACCTGGTAATTGAGTGTTTTGTATTTGTATTTTGTAATTTTGTAAACAAACCTTGTGTGTATACTAATTCATAAATTGGTTAATTTGCGAATAGGATTTTATTCACAAGAATTGCTATTCGTCATGTAAAATATTTCACTGCCGGATATACATATATTTCATATTATCGTGATTATAAAAACAGCCCGACAGATACTATATGTTGTACTACGGAATTCTTTTAAAAAACATATGGAAAAATTAATAGAGTTCACAACCGTAAATCTTCATATTCTATTAAATTAGTGAGTATTATGTTCGAACCTTTGCTATATTTCGTTAAATAAACATGTATTCGAACCTTGCTATACTTGGTTAAATTAACAAGTTTTCGAACCTTGTTATATTTGGTTAATTTAACAAGTATTCGATTCTTGCTATATTTCGTTATATTAACAAGTTTTAGAACTTTGTTATATTTGGTTAAATTAACAAGTATTTGAACCTTGTTATATTTGGTTTATTAAACAAGTATTCGAATCTTGCTATATTTCGTTATATTAACAAGTTTTAGAACTTTGTTATATCTGGTTAAACTAACAAGTATTCGAATCTTGTTAAATTTACTTAAGTTGACCGAGTATTCACTGTTCATTTTACATACTATAAAGGGGTCATATGAAATAAAATAATTTATCTATTTTAGAGATAAAGTGGTTCAATTACTCTATAATAAAATGTAGATATCAAAATTAGTGCGCACAACGCGTTTCTGGAATAACCTTCATCAGGTCAACTCACAGTCGTAAGGATGGAAAACGAAAATTTTTTAAAAGTTTTGGGGGAAAGTAATCCAAAGAGCCTAACTGGGATCGCCAAAATCGGTTAAGGTCACCTATGTCTGAGGGAGGAGGAACTTAGTTTTTAATAATACCTTCATTTTTTAGGAACTCTAAATTTCAATAACACATGTATATAATAAACCATGTCATAGTCCACCAGTAGAGGTATCGACCCAGTGATATAATTCGTCTTATCTTCTTGAAATCGTTATTATATGCACAAAAATATGTAATGTACATACGATAAAAGTAAAATAGCTATCTGATGAAACAAATTAAAAATCACAAGAGGTATAGAAAAGTGGCACAATTAAGTGAATGATTCATCTAAAACAAAGATCGCAAATCACGAATTACAACAGAAGACCGACATTGAATTATGACTCTGAATATCGTATATATTTCGTTTGTTACATCGGACGTAGGAGAACGCACCAATGTCATCATAACTTCATCTTCTTTTTTGCTTTATTATTTTGTCTTTTAAGGGTGGAGACGCTAAAATCTTATAATAGGTCTGTAATAAAACTTTAAAAAAAATCAAGCAAATTAAACTTAAATCATAAACAATTCCAAACAAAGATGAATTGAACTGTACAATTATGACACAAAGAGCTGATTTGGATTTTTTGAAAATATGATTTACATATTTCATAATGGAATCTACAACACGTACACACTATAGTGAAGCGAAATTAGATTACAAACAAATATTCACATCCATTCACTTAAAATGATAGATGAATTTATTGAAAAAATATAGGTCTTTGTTCGAGTTGTCGTTCTTTATATAGGTAATTGAATTATACTGGATGGAAGCCTGAAGAGTTGTCTCCCGAATTGTATGTAAATCCTAGCATTGCAAGGTGAGGTAATGAAAAACATGTATTTCTACATTGCTTACAATCAATCTGCAGAAAAAAAACCACCACACCCACGCAAAATTGTTGAAATTGTTTTTGCATGTAAAAAGGGACACAGACTGTTGCGGCTTTGCTTTCTTTTTCAGAGGTTTGGCGAGTGGGGAATGCTACCTGCACGGCTGCCAATGAATGTCTTCAACTTGAAGGAAAAGACGATGATGAATTGGTGAAGTTGCGTTACCATTGAAATGATTCTCGTTGCAATAAACCGGCATCCAATTTTGTAAATTTACTTCATTTGACTTCTGTTCCCAGGGTCAAGTATGTATTTTAAAGTTTGTGCAGAACACTATCGGCACGGTTACCAATGAATGTCATCAACTTGAAGGAAAAGACTATGATGAATAGGTGAAGTTGCGTTTCCATTGAAATGACTCTCGTTGGCATAAACGCGGCATCCAATTTTGTAAATTTACCTTCACACGAGGGTCAAGTATTTAATTTGAAGTTTGTGCAGAACAATCGACAACTTTCTAGCAACAATTTTAAATTTTTATCAATGTTACTTAAATTTCTTTCTTTGAGAACATAATTGTTCTTTGACCCTGATAATGTTAAAGAATTCAGACATTTGCATATTATTGAACATTATTTAAAGTGCTTAATATTGAACTGTGTGCTAAACATTGAACTGTGAGTTGAATATTGTTGATCTTTAATATTGAACTCCATGCCACGAGTTGTGTGCTTTTGTTGATTGAACTTTAATATTGAACTCCATGCCACGAGTTGTGTGCTTCTGTTGATTGCACTTTAATATTGAACTCCATGCCACGAGTTGTGTGCTTTTGTTGATTGCACTTTAATATTGAACTCCATGCCACGAGTTGTGTGCTTTTGTTGATTGCACTTTAATATGGAACTACATGCCACGAGCTGTGTGCTTTTGTTGATTGAACTTTATTATTGAACTACATGGCACAAATTGTGTGCTTTTGGTGGGACTGCAGCGTACACGTATTTGTTTTGAAATAATTGTATGCAGCCGTGACCAAACATTTTCGCCAGTCTAGATAATAAATCATAAGTGTAATGCTTTTCTGTTTTATCTTGCGTTTTTGCATAAGATGTTTTCAGCAATAAATTAACTAACGTTAATAGTACAACACTGTTTTTAAGCAATGTTTGATATTTAGTCGTATCATAAGGTACGTCAAGAAGTTGTTATAATATATATACAATATTGGTGTATTGACGGTAAACATATAATTTATATGGCGAGGCTTCGAAATGGGTAAAAGACGAACATTAGCGAGTCTGTCCATCCGTTTTGTGCCGAGCAACATCAATTCTATAGTAACCGTCATTACACCAATATTGTATTTATCCTGCATTAAAATTTGAAACAAAAATGTTATTTGATTTAGTAATAAGAAAAAGATAACTGAAATCACATTGCTACCTTAATAGTAGTTCTGATAAGGGGTGTGACTTAATATATTTATTAGGCTAATGTGGAAAATGTTATCATGACACGGTCATAATAAAGCAAATTTATTTCAGCCTATTTACTATGACAACAATAACCCAATTTCAATGTATAACAGTGGTGTATCTTAATAACTTTATTAGGCTTAAATGAAAAGTGTAATTATGACAGGGGTGTGGCTTAATAGCTTTATTATGCTAATGTGAAAAGTCTTATCATGACACTGTCATAATAAAGCAAATTTATTTCAGCCTATTTATTATGACAAAAATAACCCAATTCCAGGATAAATATATATATGACCGCTCACTTCTCTGGCTTGGTACCGACGCCTCACGAAAATGTGTTGGGATTATACCATATTTGTTTTACCTAAGCTTTCCTTCACACTGCAATGATGAGGTCATGCAAGTATAATCCACATGTTAGTGGAATGCCAATACTACCATCAAACTGGGTGAGCAGCGTTGTTGTTCAGAACACTGAATCCTAAACGTCAACATTGTGTACAATATACTTAGTCTATGTGATACGGGCCCGGGTGGCTCAATGAGTTAGATAGTTGGATTACCTAACAACTTGTACAGGCCAATCACCAATACGCCGTGGATTTTCTCCCGGCTTTGTAAATTACAAAACAAGATGCACTCGACTCGCAGCCGCAGTTAATGAAGTTTGCCAGTTGCTTGCCCATGGTCGGTGGTTCTCTCCGTGTACTCCGGCTTCTTCCACCACTAAAACTGGTCACCATGATGCAGCTGAAATATTGCTGAAAGTGGCGTTAAACACAATAAATCAAATCAATCAAATATATATAAATTAATTTTAGAGTCACATGTCATTTTATAGGTGTTTTGATTGGATTAAAAAATTGTACTGAATCTGAAGATAGACGTCGTTTTCAAGGCTTCGCGTGCCGTTGTCATCAGGCAATTTTCTTTAAATGATGCACCTTTTGGGGTTATTTAAATTTATTTCCGATTACTTGCCTGATTTTGAAAAAAAAAAATATATATTTTTCAATATCATAACAAAAAAAGTTTGAATTAATTTATTAGAATTGATCGAAATTATTTGTTCGGTTCATTCGAAAAATAAACCTCAATCAGGTTGTACACACCCTTGCGTAACCCGCCACGCGTGTTACACGGTGTGTACAATCTGATTGAGGTTATTTCTTCATGAACCGACCACAAATTTCGATCAATCCTTAAGTAATGCAGAAGTTGTGATCTGTATAATATTTGTTATATAAAAAAAAGTAGATGTTCTTAATCATCCATTAAGTATTATTGCATGTACAGATCAAATGGTAAATATACAAATCATCATATCAACAGATAAACAACGACTTAGATAATAAAATGTGATATACATGTAGCAGACAATAATCAGATTACGTCATGTTATGAGGATGGAACGACATTTTAAACCAGCAAATCATCAAACATATCATATTATACAGGATATCGTTAGATGTTGGTGTGTTGTCAAAAAAAAAGATCCAACTACATGTAACATTATACAATTAATGGCGTTTAATGAGGTGGATACAAGGATTTATTAACCCAAGAATATTAATAAATCCTGGTATCTACCGAATTGAAATTCATTAATTGTTTTATAATATGACACATTTTATATGTTTCTTTCACCCTTAAAATGAGTTTTGATCACGATATATTCTTTTGTTTACCTTGTTGGAATGTTATATTCACCTGGCGTGACGACACACCAGGTGATTATGACATTCTCACAAGGTAAACAAAACCACGAGGTGCTTATCAGAAAAAGACATTATGCGAAGTCATGTAATAATCAGTTGTAATATGATTGACAATAATATTAAGTACTACAAGCATATCAATAATGTCTATAACATGACACTGGTCTACTATTTCAACATGGTTGAACCTGTTATATGATCTATTGAAAATGAAGTGATGAAGTAATAATCTTTCTGCATTAAATACAATTTCGTGTTAGTCAATTCTTTTAAAAGTATTTTTGCACACATTTTCATTAACAGCTTTAAACAGAAATGCTTTTTACAAACTCTGATTTCCAAACTAACAGAGATGTTTAAAGAGAGAAAACTTTAATTTACCCGAGTTAATTTTACTGAACTTATTTAACTCATGAGAACATCATAATTTGACAAAATCCGCCGTTTTAAATGTTTAGTAGTAAAAAATAATAACATTTCCACCCTTTTCATGATACAATCATTTAATTTGTGTATGCGGATTCTATGTTCTTTGATAAGCTTTGTATTCAGACTTTCACACCTCTCCATGTAAAACACTCTTTTTAATAAAGCTGTTCGCCCTATTACTGGTATATGGGATAATTATCATTTGTACACGCATTTGAAACCACTTACATGACCCCATGATTTCACTAAGATTTGAGGTTTGACCCATAAAACTAGCTCACCTTCCACTTTTTTATGAATGACCTGTACCTATAATAAATAAATACTAGTATAGTCTAGGGTGACGGATAAATAGACCTAACAATAGTCAGATCAAAGGTATGTGCCAATGAATGTTCGTCCACTTGATGTAATGTACCTATAAATAGAGACGTTATTGCATAGACTGCTTCTGATCTCTTTCCTAGATTAATGAGAAAAGACAGAAAATGGTTTGGAGAAATGTTTGGGGTCATATGGCGACCAGAAAAAATGACTGGACGATCACAAGTCACAGGCGAGTCTGAAAATGGCATTACATTTGGAATGTTGCAAACCATATTCATATTTCATGCACGCCAAGGAATCATAAGCTTTTCCCCAAACCATGTTTTTCATTTTCTCATTAATCAAAGAAAGAGATATGAAGCAATCTTCAATTTCGAGTTTCAAACATTACTAACACACTACATCACAACAGCTGACAAAGTTTGGACACACAGCCATGATAATATGCAAGTATAATAGGCAATTTATAAAACTCGGTTGATTGATTTATGGTGCTTAGCGCCACTTTCAACAATATTTCAGTTACATCGTGGTGATCAGTTTTATTGGTGGGGGAAACCGGAGAACCCAACGAAAAGCACCCACCTTTATCCCATTATATTTCATCGAGTATACCTCGCTATGAACGGTCTACGAACCCACAACTTTAGTGGTGATATGCACTAATTTTAGGTTAAATTTATATTTGTAGATTTTGATGCATTTTAATATCGAATTATATTTATGTTATCCCCAATTTCTAATTTATATTTGAATAAGGACTTTATTTGAGCGATCTAACATACGGGTGGCCTGCTTTTCCTTTGAGGTTGTTTCGGAAATACGTTCAGATTTAATGTTGCTTTCAGAATAACATAATAAGCAAATTATATTAGATTCCTGACTTACTCCGAATTCTTCAGTTAAAATTAAATTAGTTTTACCACATTTTACATGTACAATTTTGTTGCAAGAAAAAAAAATTCACCAAACACAATATCCTGACAAACTACACAAACTTTTGAAGTTCCGACAGACGTATGTTATATGTTAAATTTTGTTTTCTCTCGTATCAATTCCTCAAGTTTTTCGGTATAATTTTGTTCAGCACTCAAACACATCTGTGCTTGAGCCATTTTACAAACTAACTGACCATTTGTTATGAAAAAAAACCCAAAAAACTTTCACATAGTTTTAATAAAATGTGTTCACTATTGAGACCTTTATTCATGTACAAGCCATATAGCACATGTACATGTATTTATTTATCACCTGACATGAATTTATGATTAATCCAATCAGTAAATTTGACAAATAAATGTTGAAATTTTCAGTAAACTTGTAAAATTACTGGGTTATTTCAGTAATTTCATAAAATTACTGACCTGTTTAGTAATTTAAAAAAATAACTGATTTTTCAGTAATTTTGCAAAATTACTGGTTTTACAAATTTACTGTAACATATGGACCATCTACACACGATTAGACATATGTCTTATGTCTATCTCTAGATTTTTCTTACGAAACAAGGTAACACTTCGACTATTGAAGCTATGTTTTTATATAGCGGATGTGGTCGAGTGGTATAGGGCGCTGGACATACGGTTAAGCGATTGGTGCTGCAGTGTATCAATGGTGTGAGTTCAAATCCCGTCGAGGGAAGAACAAACATTTGACAGCCATAAATATATATTTGGCCAGCGGTAGATCATGTGTTCGAGCCCCGGTTGGGTCACACACCAAAGAGCAAAGACTGGTTGTCTCGAAATGAGAATAATATATCCGAGTGGAGCGACATATCTACCCGCGGGTTGTAGTATCAGTGAGCTAGCATTATAAAAGTACATATCAGACCTCATCATCATCTCATTGAAAGTTAACTTGTTCTCGCCATGATATAGCTGAAAAATTGCTGAATTGGCGTTAAGGAGCAATCATCCACTCACTCACTATATACATTGTAACGAAGATTGTATATTAGGTATAATGCTTAAGAATAGAGCATTCTTTATACATATATATAACAACGATATTTGCACTGCTATATGTTTTTGTGGGAACAGGTATTGTATTCACATGTGCAACACATTTGCATGAGAGGGTCCACGTGGCTCAATGAGTTAGGTAGTTGGATTAACTAACAACTCATATAAACCTATCACCAATACTGCGTTAGTTCGTACCTGGCCTTGTAAATTACAAATAAGGGTGCACTCGACACCCAGCCGCAAGTGATGCAGTTTACCAGTTGCTTGCCCATGGTTGATAGTTATCTCCGTGTACTATGGCTTATTCCACCACTAAAACTAGTCGCCATGATATAGCTGACATATTGCTGAAAGTGGCGTTAATCATTTGCATGACGGATCCCGCATATACGTCATTTCATTTAAAAGGGGAGGTTTGTGAATATAAAACTATTTTAACCCCGTCACTTTGGATTGAAGTGCCTGTGCGAAGCCATTCTATTTGATATTGTATCTGTTTCAAAAATATGATATTTTTTATTTTTCATTTTATCAATAAATATTTATCATTGATTATTAGAAGGAAATGCGTTTGAACATAATATTTTTTGTTATTTCAGTCTACATCTATATCATTTCATATAAAATTGTCTTTATGTTACAGTATACTTACAAATTGGAAAAAAATAGTACAACTCATCAAGCAGTTCTATGCAAATTCCTCACATGCACCATCAACTCTGAAGCTGACACTAGTTTCCTTGTAAAATTAGGAGTAAGACAGGGACGTGTTATGTCATATGTGCTCTTTATAATTGCCATTGATTTGGTAATGAGAACAACCCTAACAGAAGGTGACACCGGACTGAGATGGCCACTATGTACCACACTAGTGGGTACAGACTATGCTGATGATTTAGCGCTATTATAACATACTGAAGACCATATGCAGGAAAAGACCAGAAAGCTTGAAGCAAATGATAGAATGGTTGGCCTAAAGATCAATGCCAAGAAAACAAAAGTAATGTACCTCAACCCAGAGAGATTGCCAGTTATATTTGTAGAAGGAAATAAAACTGGATACAGTAGACTTCTTTAATTATCTAGGGAGCTGTATAGCAACAGAGGTTGGGGCTGAAAGAGATATAAAGGTCAGAACAGGAACAGTTAGATCAGCATTCATCAGATTAGGCAACATCTGGAAGACAACAGCCTTTTCAAGGAAGACCAAGCTTAAACTATATAGCAGCTGTGAACTATCTGTGCTCTTATATGGCTCAGATTGCTGGAGAATGACTGATAAAGACATCAACAGACTCTCCAGCTTCCATAACACCTGTCTGAGAAAGATAATGAAGGTATTCTGGCCGAACAAAATCTCCAACAAAGACCTGCATAATATCACAAACACCAAGGAGATGGAAACTTTGTTGATTCAAAAGAGATGGAGATGGCTTGGTCATGTTCTACGTAAACCATCTGAAGACATGACAAGGGTAGCCATTAGATGGACACCAGAAGGAAACAGAAGAGAGGAAGACCAACAGCAACATGGAGGCGCACCATCGAAAATGAAATAAATGAAAGAGGATACATCTGGGGCACAATAGAAATACAAGCCAGCAACAGAGAAGAGTGGAGAAAACTTGTCCTTGATCTATGTCCCATGAGGCATAGCAAGTACTAGGTAAGTAAGTAAGTTGCAAATTTGAAAGTATCTAAATTGCATTATGGTATGTGACAAACGTCTGTCAAATATTCATGGTCGGTTAATTGGAATATTACGAGTGTACAGAGCATATGTTGATGGTGAGAGTTAATTGAAATTGTACATTAAAGATATTCTTAGGGCTGATCAATTTGAAGTTTGCTAGTACATTGACCACGAGGACGAAACTATCATAAATCGGTCAACTTGTTTTTGATATATGAACGTTAGAGAAAAGCGAAGGGGCATCCAGAATGGACAATCCAGAGACACAATGGACATAGCAAAATCCTAAAAGTCACGAAATATTAAACATTGAATATGAATGTAAAATAAAAATTAACGGGACACGCTATTTCATAAATTTCAAAGGAAACCGGACATAATATTAGATATTAACAATTACAAAACAAGATTTGTCAAAGAAAATGATAAGTATATCGTCCCCTTCTCCAACTTCTACCAGCACGCCCTCATTACCAACTGTGTAATAATTATCGGCTTATAGGAAGGGCGGCTTCAATTGGGAACATGCATTAAAGCAGTTCACAAACGGAACTCCTAAATTGATCCCGTGGTATTTATCGTTTGGTTTGACAGGTTTTTATAAGAGAACAATACCGCCTTTAGAATAACAAAGGTTCTTTAAATGAACATTAAAAGGTAAAAGTATCATGCAAAAGGTTTGAAGATACCACATGGGTAATCAAAAAATATCCCTGGTAATCAGAAGACACTTCAAGGGTAATCAGGAGATACCACGGGGGTAATCAGAAGATACCACGGGGGTGATCAGAAGATACCACAGGGGTAATCAGAAGATACCACGGGGGTAATCAGAAGATACCACGGAGGTAATCAGAAGACACTACAGGGGTAATCAGAAGATATATCGGGGGTAATCAGAAGACACTACAGGGGTAATCAGAAGATATCACGGGGGTAATCAGAAGACACTACAGGGGTAATCAGAAGACACTACAGGGGTAATCAGAAGACACTACAGGGGTAATCAGAAGATACCACAGGGGTGAATAGAAAATACCTAGGGGTAATCATAAGACACTACAGGGGTAATCAGAATATGCCAAAGGGTAATCAAAAGATACCACAAAGTTGATCAGAAGAAACCACCAGAAGCCGTAAATCGAAGATGGAAATACCCATTTGTGTATGTTTAACTGAACATTGGACCAGTATAGAGCAGCCAATTTCGAAGAGCTTTTTTTCTATAAAAGTGCAAAAATAAAAACAAACAAAAACAACCTCAGATTGTAAAACTTCTTTGAAAACTGGGGAAAATACCAGGTGCTCTGAACGGGTTATCATCCCTTGTCTTATTGAAAAATCCCACTATGAATTTGAGAAGCCAGTAAGGGAAACTAAGATTACAAACAGAAAACATTACGAAACATGTCAGTGGCCATCCGCCACTTAAAGGAACCATTGAATTTCTGAAGCGATTACTTTTGTTTAGGTTTCTACTCAGTAGGAGTAATCGGCTAGTCAATAATTACCAAAAATGCTTTCAATTACAATTAGTATTGCTTTCAGAAGTTTGAGGTTTTACCATTGTGATGAATGGATGTGGTTATATTTGTCATCATTATTGTTTTTAATTTTAATTGTTAGACACACCGTTAGGGGGAGAGACAGGAATGCTGTTACTCAGGAAAATCGAATTTTCTGTTTGGAAATCAGAGTCCATAAAAACAATTATGAGTGGAGCTGTTTATGATGAGGTGTGCAAAACTATTTTTTAATGAAAGTTTAACGATTGAATAACACAAAATTGTATTTAGTGTAGAAATATAAATGACCTCATTATTTTATATAGATCATATGATAGGCATAAACAGGTTGAACTAGTATTCAATAGTCATGTTATAGATATAATTTAAAAGCTTGTATCATTTAATATTATTGTCAATCATATTACAAATGAATGCTACATGTAGTTGGATCGTTTGTTTTCGACAATACATCAACATCTAACGATATCATGTATAGTATAATATCTTTAATGATATGCCTGTAAAAATGTCATTACATCCACATAGCATGACGTAATATGATTCTTTTCTGCTACGTGTATATCATATTTTATTATTACATAATTGTAAAGTTGTACATGTTTCATAAATATTTTTTTTTAATTTTCAACTATGTTTGGTGCTTTGGCTTTCTAGTGTTCTATTGGCTTGTGATCTATTGTCTGGTGTTGTATTGTCTGGTGTTCTATTGGCTTGTGATCTATTGTCTGGTGTTGTATTGTCTGGTGTTCTATTGTCTGGTTATCTTTTAACTCTACTGTGATTGGTCAA
>MJUT01017989.1:281154-300247 GCA_002080005.1 Gigantidas platifrons | reverse complement strand
TATTGGCTTGTGATCTATTGTCTGGTGTTCTATTGGCTTGTGATCTATTGGCTTGTGATATATTGTCTAGTGTTCTATTGGCTTGTGATCTATTGTCTGGTGTTGTATTGCCTGGTGCTCTATTGGCTTGTGATCTATTGTCTGGTGTTGTATTGCCTGGTGTTCTATTGCCTGACTATCTTTTAACTCTACTGTGATTGGTCAAGACAATCTGATGAATATTTATTACCAATCCGAAATCTTGTCTAGTCCACACCAGATACTAGCGTATGACAGTGCTCATCTGATTCAGACGTGTGTGTTGCAGACAATGCAAACAATGCACATCCAGTACCAATAAGTGCTCAACATGAATACACACATATATATATATTTGTACGCAATATTTTTGAATGATAAGTGTTAAGTTTATGGAAAACAATTTTATTAATTTAGATTTGTGTAGTATTATTTGACACTTGTCATATTTGTGTATCATACAGTTAAGATCAGGTAAAATCAGTTATTTAATGTGTAGTTAGGCAATAGACCAGAATGATATATCCTTCGGTAATGGGACAAGCTCAGTGTTATATTGCCCTCATCCGTTTGCTTTGAGCAATAGAACACTGAGGTATTCCTAGCACCTTGAAAAAACTATACTTGTTTGTTATATCTTATAATTTTTTTCTTTATATAAATGTATTAGGAATAACAATCAACAAAGTTACTGTTTTTTTTATAAATCTCAAAATTCTTGAATCAGCGATCTGTTGGCGTTAACAGTTTTCGGTCTGTTGGACCGTGTCCGATCTGTTGACTGCTTGCCCTACTTTTATTGGTTACTTGAAATAGCTGCACACGTATTTCATGTGATAAGGTATGCAAATCAGTTTCGGCTTCTGGCAATAGTTCAGTCCTCGGGTCAACAAATCAGTTTCGGCTTCGGACAATAGCTCAGTCCTCGGGTCAAGCAAAACAGCTGTTGTCCTCGGATCCAGTCAATAACTGCATAATATTGCCTGACTGCACATTAAATAACTGTATATTATGTATGTCTTTGTTTATCAGTTTATCTGATGATTTGTACATTTTCTCTTTGATCTTTACACGTGACAATATATATTATCAAGCAACGAGTGTAGTATAAATATATTATCTCAGATACATATGATCATAATATTAATATATCTTACTATTTTGCATATAATTTCAAAGTCAATGGTGATTGGCCAGTTACTCATCGAGCTTACCTTAATTCGATTTTCTTATTTCGAATGTAGCCACGTCTACAGGTATATGGTCATGATGTCTAAAGTCACTTTCTACAATATGTCAGTTATATTGTGGCGATCAGTTTTATTGATAGGGGAAACTAAAAACCGACCACACGTCACTGGCAAACTGTATCACATAAAGTTGCATCGAGTACACCTCGCCATTAGTGGAATTCGAAAGCGCAACTTTAGTAGTGACATACACTGATTGTACAAATAGTCATAAATCCAACTACCATAGGATCACGACCAGGTGTTGCAATTCATTAAATGTAGTTATTGTGTAAATCATAGGTACGACTGTGGGTGTCTTATAAGAAACAAGAACTCCACGCTATTCTGGAACAGCTGGGTTCATCCCCGTCCTTTGGTGCGGCCCCTGTTACTACCTTTATCGTTGTCTGTGATGTGTTTATTTGTGTTGTTTGTTTTCATTCTCTGACGTGTACCCAATGATATCTCTGAATTGTCTGTACCTGATAACCAATTCGGTTTTCTTTCAAATTTATTTGAACCTTTTGTGATTTAAGTAGCATGCAGTTAAGAATCCCCTTTTTAAATATACCAATCTGGTATCCCTTCTGCATGGACTCTGGTACCCCCCTTTGAAAGATACCTAGCTGGTTTTCCTATACCCAGTAGATAACATAGGATACCATTCAGGGTATCCCTTCGTATGAAATCCAACGCCCCCTCATTTAAGGGTATTTCATGTATGACAGATACCATTCTGTAGCGCACAAGCGACTATCAATTGATAAAACTTTAATGCAAACTATTTATACTTGGGTATCTAAAGTAGCAAGATTTGTATATTTCCATGTTTTATTCATGTTCTCAACATAATATATCAATATTGTACAACAATGTCAAATTCAACAGATTATAATGTTTCAATAAAATTGTGTTAGTCCAGTCCACTGCTCAGACAATAAAACTCATGTGATTCAAAAATAAAAGCTACCTAGTGACTGATATGGTTAAATAATGTAAAAAGGGGCGAGTCTTGTACCTAACAATTACTAAGTCTAACTACAGGTGTGTGTAAGCTTTAAATATGTATTTTACTAATTTCTATGAAGTTTGTCAGAATCCTTTTCCAACAATATTAATTTTAATATAGCTGATTCCTTATGAGCTATTCACACAAAATATAAGTGAAGTCCAGGTCCTTCCTGGATCAACACGAGAGTCAAAAATTTAAGAGTGATGTCTAGGTCCTTCCCAGATCAACACTTGAGTTTAAATCCAGTCTAGATCCTTTCTATACTGAAATCATTTAGTGGCAAACACTCCTTGTGAAAGCCATGTACTAATGCCAAATATTGTCTTATTTATTCCTAGTTATGCCTATTTATAATAAGACGTGAACGCATACTATTCACAATAGGGGGAACAAAATGTTCCGTATGAAAATTAAATTAAACTTTGCTATCAAGATCAACTTGCTAAATGAAATCAAATCTTAAAAGTAAACCTAACAAACTGCTTAAGGCAACTGATCAAAAGTTAGGAAACCGGTTCCTTAAGAGTCCGCTAAAATGAAAATCGACGTTTACAAATAAGAAAACATTTTTCCGTTTTGTTTTAGTTAACTTTTCAAATATATTAGAACAAAATTTACATGAATTTAGCCAATTTTACAAAAGTTCGAAAGACCAAAAATTATACGAACTAGTCAATCCAAAGTTTTAAGCAAGACTCCCCTAACTCAGCGTTTTCCCAAACGAAATTTACGTCACTTGTTGGATTTGTTGGAATCTTGTGGGAAGTTGGAATGTTGGATGTAGCTAGCCAATCATTCCATCTAAATACGTAATTTTCTCAATAAGTTCTAAAAATTGTAAAAATACAATAATTCATATTTCTATGCATATAAAATTCTTTATACGATACGTAAACAAATTTGTATAGCAACATATAAATAAAGGATGTGCAGACATCCGGAAGCAACGTGTGCCGGTGGGTAAAGTAAATAGAACAGCCAAAACTGTACGTGTACTGTGTTATTGTCGGCCGCTAGGAATTTGACAGATTCCACAAAGTTAACGAATTGACAGGCCGCCAAAGTGAAATGGATATATCCAGATGGACTAAAGGATTCACGTTATAAGTGTGAGTACTGCTGTCAAAGCGTAATAACTGTGTTTTAACCGACAAGTGATAGTTTTCAAAGTGATACGTTACGTCCAGTGCGCATGCACATTTACATAAATAACCTGGCAAGCAAGGTGCCCGCGTGGCCGTTAAGGGCTGACAGTTTTAACTGAAGATGAAATTACGAGAGAAAAATCAGTGCAGTGACGAATCGGCAGTGGACTGGTAACAACATTACTACAATTTATGTAAATAATATATGTACAACAAGACGACAATCGCAATATTTACATTCAACCATCATTCGTAAATTTACAAAATTGAGCACATGCTAAATGGAAGTGAAAATGTGAAAATGATCGAAGTTAAAAGCAGACGTCATTCATTCAAGTCACGAAAATGTTGCTCCTGGCTAATTCAACGTTTATCTCATTCACTTGAAGGTTGGATTTACTTAATAATTTAACAAGTGGTGCTCAATAATTTATGGAGAAAAAAAATAATTAATTCCAATAGTGTCAATTATTCAAAGTGTCTGAATTCATTAATAAAATCATTGAACTCATTATATTTAACTAATATTGAAATTAAATATGCAAAAAAACATTTGTCATGACAATTGTAGTCACAGCACATGAACAAATATATACAAGTCAAACATGCATTCAGCTATACTCATGACAATTACTGGTAAAATTCATACTCGATATGTAGAACTCTATATAATCCAGTAAAAGTACAATGCAAAATTGCTAAAAAAAATACAGGTGTTTGTACACATAAACTAATGTAACACAATTATCAATTTGAGTAAATGTACCTGAGATGGTACCCTACATTTTCTTTTACGGGTTATGGTATCCCTCTTCTATTTATATTTTATGTTAGTAGGAGGATGGTATCCCAACTATGATGAAAACAATAACAGGTCATTACATACACTTCAAAGTTTTAATTTGTTGTTTGATCAACTAATCTAATGGGGTGTGGAGAGACTTATCATCCGGTTTTCTGAGATGCATGTAGTAATGTAATGTTGATCTACTGACATAAAAAGAGTCACAGATTAAGTATGTTTTTCAACAGATCAATACTTTAACAATGATATGATATTTTTGTTTACAGTATATGACCTACTTTTCAACACTATCACAGACTAATCTGTCACTTACATTGTTTTGAACCCTTCAGAGTGAACACTTTTAACATTGTCAACTGAAATGGTTTTATTTTATGATCACTTTTCAATTATTCCAATGTAAACACGCTTACAGGACAGTTGTTCCCAACTATCTTAATATTTGGAAAATCAAACCTTAATCTGAGAGGTTACAGACAAATTAAAAAGCTATACCTTTCAAAGTTGACTGGGTATAAAAATCACAAAGAAATACTTACATATGTTTGCATCTTCCTTTGGTTGTCTCTATCTAATTCCATTGTTGATTTTGAACAAAGGGCACACAAGAGTATCTATATGTCAAGTCTATTTTTTTTTTTTATTAAAACATGATCATTAAGATACCCCATGTGTTTTGTTTTTTTCCCTTTATTGAATTATAATCTTTTTTCTTCAAAGACCTAACAATCTTTAATATAAATAATAAAAAACAAAAAGAAAAAAATGTCATGCATTATTACAATGGGGTATAATAAAAGTATAAAACAACAGAATGGTAATTTAACAAGGGCCAAAAAGAAAAACTTTTGAGGAACATTAATAGGAAAATATAAAGAATTTTAAGTTTTTGAATCAGAATTCTCTCATTACAACCCTGAGCAGATAAAAACACATAAATCATTGTTTAACGACCATGGAAAATTCTGCACGATCACTTTAGCACTATAAAAGGGAATATTTGCAAATAGGTTTAAAGCTGCTCCCGAGGACAACAAAATGGCACACAACATGATCGAAGAAATGTAAGTTAACTTTATTTTTAATGTAACTATATATTTGTTGAATATTTTTAAATTCAATGATTGCCTTCTTTTAAAATACTAGAAGGAATGTTTCTAATTATTGAATATACGGATTATTTTTAATTCAACGTTTTAAATATGTACTTTGCCATACTGATTTTTCAAATGAATGTATTATATTTTATAGGGAACAAATAGCAATAATGAGAATATTTTTAATGTTCATGGAAAGGTTCATAACAAAATTTAATGAACTATAAATCGCAAACTTTCCACATTTTTTTGTTAATCCATACCTAGCTGTACGATTACAAACTGTTTTTCTTTTAATCTTAAGCAATATGTAAGGAATAACATGTTATTTTAAGAAACATATATATGTACATTGTTTTGTATATAATCTTTTGCAGCCTAGAATCAATACAGAGAAAAGACGAAACGGATTTACAACGTATACGGTACGAATAGTATAGTAAACCTTTTTTCTTAATAAAAAGACAAAAGCAAACTTAAATATTCTGCACAAATATGAACCAAAAGAAAGTTTATTTAATTCAGAAGTCAAGTGTTCCAATAATTATTATCCCGCCTACCTTACCATGGTGATTTTTTTTTGTATGAAAGTTTAATCGATTGACATAAAACTTTACACCCTATGTACATGATTCAGACTACATTTTCTGTAATTGTTTTCCCCCGCCGCAATGTAGAGAGGGACATAGAAATGCCGGGCGTCCGTCTGTCCGGCCGAATCTTGTAAGCACTCTCACGCATACAATTGTTTTTGGATTTGAATGAAATTTATATGGAAGAAATGTGTATATAGTTTCTCAGCCAAATTATTCCCAGACCAAACCAAATTTTACAGGACTTTGTCTTATAATCCTATGAACCTTTTGGAATCACTCTTAAATATCTGTTTATCAACAAATAACAAAATCAGATATTAATAATATGATACTCTTATAACACTTTCAAAACTGATGTAAATATAACAAAACTTGTGTAAGCTACTGTAAATAAAATGCTGGTACTTACCATTTAAATTATAGGTTTTCGTCTGTTTTGTACTGAATGATGCTAATTCAAATTCTACCCAAAGAATTTCTCTGTTATGTGTCATTATAATTATCACATCATCAGAAGAATGCCCCTGATATTTTATGTTTTCTTTCTTTTTCTTCTCTTTTTAATTTTTGATAACTAAAAAACATGCTAAGTAAGAACAACGAACAAAGTAAAAATAAGAACAACAAACATGAATATAGGGAATGTGTCTATAAGGCACATATGCAAAGTAAAAATAAGAACAAAAAAAATGACTAAAGGGAATATGTCTATAAGGCACATATGCAAAGTAAAAATAAGAACAACAAACATGACTAAAGGGAATGTGTCTGTAAGGCACATATGCAAAGTACAAATAAGAACAACAAACATGACTAAAGGGAATATGTCTATAAGGCACATATGCAAAGTACAAATAAGAACAACAAACATGACTAAAGGGAATATGTCTATAAGGCACATATGCAAAGTACAAATAAGAACAACAAACATGACTAAAGGGAATGTGTCTAAAAGGCACATATGCAAAGTAAAAATAAGAGCAACAAACATGACTAAGAGGAACGTGTCTATAAGGCACATATGCCCTGCCAATAAAGCTACATCTATAGGAGGGCATAACAAATATATACATGTCAAAACAATCCCTGATTATCATGCAACATTTGTTTAGAAAAGTT
Source organism: Gigantidas platifrons (assembly GCA_002080005.1). NCBI lineage: Eukaryota > Metazoa > Mollusca > Bivalvia > Mytilida > Modiolidae > Gigantidas > Gigantidas platifrons. Next base: position 293,223 of record MJUT01017989.1, on the reverse strand, counting down.
GATATTTTTTTTAAAACCCCTGGAGATGATGACATTTTACCCAATGTTTAGAGAAGATCTACAAACAAAAAAAATGGTAAAAAATAAAAAGTAAGCCAACAAGTAGAAATGTTCTGAATAAGAAAAAAGAAAAAATAGCAACTTTTATGAAACATTTATAAATAAATCATTAAACAAATAATATTGGTACATTTTAAACAAATACCCATATGAAAAGTTTGGCACATTAAATTCATTAAAATACCATCTACATACAAACTAACTGACATCACAATTGACAAGGACGGATAAACCCATCAAAATTATAATCTATATGGAAAATTTGACACAATTGAAATCATTAAAAATATTATCCAATATTATAATTTGTTTTTATCAAATTGAAATCGAACTCCATATAAATTTTGAGTAAAGCAAATACTGTAGATATATAACAGTTAATTTTTAAAATGTTACAGTAAAATGAGGTAAAATTGGTAATGATGATTTATAAACTAACTTTTGAAAGGAGTATTTTGCACAATGTTCTGCTTAAAATCTTTTGGAAAAAACATTTTACTGTCTATAAACATGTAGGTTACACAATAATTGTTTATCAACAACATCTGTATAAAATCTCCAAAACAAATGCTTATAAAACAATGAATAAAAACAGTTCTACTTTCAATGAAAATAATACATATACCTTTTTGCTAGAACTAAGTGACTATCCCAGTGAACTAATTCATATACCTTACTGCTAAAACTAAGTCAATGAATAATAACTGAAAATTATACATATACCTTTCTGCTAGAACTAAGTCACTATCCTAGTGAACTAATACAAATACCTTACTGCTAAAACTAAGTCAATGAACCACTGTGAAAATCAAACATCTACCTTACCACCAGAACTAAGTTGACTAACCACAGTGAAAATTATACATCTTTAATACTGCTAGAATTAAGTCAATAACTAGCCATAGTGAAAATTATACATCTACCTATAATACGTTAACATTCCATAGTCACTAACCACAATGAAAATCTACTCTTAATACTTCTACGGCTACTTAAATAACTTCAGTGAAAATTAATCTACCTTAACAAAGAAACTCAGTGGAAATATTAATTCAACATATATTTTTTTTTCGAGAAAAAGTAATTATAAAGAAAACCCTTATTTAATACTACTAGAACTAATTCTACTAACCACAATGAAAAATATACCACTTTAATACTGCTTGAACCAAGTCAACTGACCACAGTGCAAATTATACAAGTATCCATAGTCACTAACACCAGTGAAAATTAATCAACCTTATCAAAGAACCTCATTTTAAATATTAATTCACCAAATTGTGAAAAAAAAAGTGATGAAAAGGTTCTCATCACAAATAATCAAATAAGGCACTTGAAATGTTTGAATAATATAAATCATATGTGCATTTCAATGAATTTGTTTTTAGTATTAAATTATACTGCAGATAAAAATGTACATGTGTATTGTATAGTCCATTTTACTTCTATAAATCTTCAGAAAAAAATCTTAAAAATCAAGTTTTCAAATCATCAATTTTTTTTCTGGGTGTTTTATAATATTACCATGTAACATAGGACATTTAAATATTAAAGTACATGTACATCAATAACAATTGACTCTCACGTTCGATGTACTGTAGACTGTATTTAAAATAGAAATATATTAGAATTTAAAAAGATGTTTCATCCCCTTTTTTATTTTCTTTTGGTATGACTCCTTGTACGGTTGGCGGTGAGCTGTTCACTCTCTGGTGTTATGATTGCTTGTTTGTCCACATTGTAAACAGTTACATTCTGCTATCATTCCATATGTGCTACAGCTATTATATCCATGACTTGATTTAGAAGATATCAACGAAATGAAGACAGAAAATAACTTGTTAAACTATGAACACAATCCTATTTTTCACGGAGGTCAATGCCTTGTTAAAACTATGAACATAAATAATCAAAGGTATGAATATCTTTTCATCAACTGATTAGAAATACCAATATGTATAATACCGGTATGCTACGGTTGATATGTTTCCCCCTGTCAAAGACCTTGTAGCGGCTTTTTAATGTATATTATCTTTAGTTTCATAATGTATGCAATACAATTTTTTTTTCAGAAATGGCATGTTCACATTTCTTGGAATTTCAACCGACAGAGCGTCCGTCATGGTGAAAGATAAAAGATCAGAAAAACACAATTCCTAAAGTCTCTGAAATGATAACAGAAATTCTTGCATATGAAAATACATGGAAAAGAATTAAAAATGAAAATACCAAACAATTGTCTGCTGTTAAGCATGAGATGTATTTAAAATGTCTGTATCAAATACAAATTGGTGAAGATATTGGTGTGTTTGATGGAAACAAATTTAAGGACATACTTTGCAATCATAGTGACAATTTTGAGATCAACAATGCATATTCACAAAACATCGAAGCTGGAACTAGAGAATGTTCACAATATGAGAGATTAAATATATTTGACAATCTACCAACTTTACGAGACGCAGAAGATTATCTTAATAAGAAAACTACAGAAACAAAATGTGCCAAAACAACCGAAACAATAAATTTACTACGCGGATATCGTCATCTGAAAAATGAAATAAAAAAAATACCAAAAGATGAAAGATCGGATTATTTGGGAATCCTTGATGTCAAAGTGTGTATTCAAAAATGCCATGCAATTTTGATGAACGATGTAATGGATAAAAAAATACTTTCACTGGAAAATTTAGTGTTTTACCAAGAACTGCTGAATTTAAGGGAGAACTATATTATTATCCCTGTTACAAAACAGAAGTCGTAACAGATGACGCCATTCAAGCTATTGTTGATCAATACAACAAGATGTTACATGAAATATGTAATGACAATTTGGCGAGAAACAAACTGGAAAACTCCTTTAAATGTGCCTCTGTTCTCTTATTTGGTTCCTTGACGCTTCATCCATTTGCTAACGGTAACTGACGACTAGCTAGTCTTCTTTGTAATCATTGTTTAAATGTGTTTAGTCCATTCCCAACTGCTATTTATAATGTGTTATCTCCATCGACAAGGGGCGATTACATAACTGCCATCGTCAATGCAAGAAAAAATCTAAAACTAAGTCCTGATCGAATTGAATTCTCGTCTGATGCAATAAGAGAAGCATTACTAATTTTGGAACAACAACCTGCTGATCTTTGTTCTTTAAAAATCGAGAGTAGTTGGTTTACATGGCGTCACTTTTTACGAAAAATTGGAGAAGATATTCCAATGCTAAACTTTGAAAAAGAGGAATACAAAATTTACAGTAAAGGAAAACATGAACGAGAAGAATTCGAAAGGTGGTACCAATAAAAGAAAAACGCCATCTTCGATTTTCGAAAAGAGTTGCAAGAGTACTGGCGGCTTATGAATTCCACGGTTAGTTTTTACATATTTCCCTCACCTCCTTAACCCCTCCCACCCCAAATATTACCCTCCAAAAAAGGGGAGGGGAAGGGTGGGGCGGCGGTGGCGGCGGCGCGACTCGTGATGACGGCGGCGCGGCGCGCGATGGTGCGTCGGCGTAATGAGGAAGGCGCGGGCCGGCGTCGTTTGGTAGTCGTTAAAATCACACGCTATCAGCTTTTTTTTTAATTTCAGGGTGTGTCGTACATGGATGTCCAGAATGTTACCCTCAAGACAGGACGACCACGAAAAATCCCCTTACCAAACATACAATGAACGAATTATATTATGCAACGAAACGTAATGAGATGTACTTAAAGCGGATTGGATACAGATATGTCTGTATTTGGGATCACGAATTTCTTCGAAAAATGAATTTGGAAGAGGGAATGAAGGAATATGTTACTTCCTTGGACGTAGTGGAACGTCTGAACCCGAGGGACAGTTTTTTTGGAGGACGAACCAATGCCATAAAGTTGTACCAGGAAGTAGAAAAACCCGGTGAGACCATTGAGTATTTTGACTACACCAGGTAATTCTTTTCATCACTTGATGAGTTTTATTAACAATCAGCATCTTATATTTGGTTATAAGATATCTGATAAAAATTATTATGGTGTTAATTTTTTTATCACAATTCTCGGTTTTTCAATATATAAATCATACTATTTATCTGAACAGAAGACAAAAAATGTAAATGTTTATAAAATTTATATATGCGAATTAAATAAAAGAGTTGATGAGATAAAAAATCGTAGTATGAATAATAGTTTTTTGTATGCTATGAAAAAGAAAATAAATAGTTCTTAGATATTATTATTTCTATGCCTAAAATATATTTAAATTTCAACCAGCTGAGTAATTCCCTGGATAATCAGTGGAGGGTAACAGGGTACATCAAGAGCAGCTTGGACTCTTGATTAGATTTGTAACAAGCAAAAATTCAGAAGAAATACAATTATTATGTTGTTGAAAAAAAAAACAACAACAACAAAAAAACAATCAGACTGTACGAGTAAATATAGTAGTTTCATCGTATTAACAGTCTAATATTCATGATTGTTTTTGTAGTTTATACCCTAGTGTAAACAAGTACGCAAAATATGTTTGTGGACATCCAGACATCATCACCTCCAATTTCGAAGACTTGTCACATTATTTTGGGTTGGCGGCCAAGGCTAAAGTGTTACCTCCAAGAAATTTGTTTCATCCTGTTTTGCGTATACGACAAGAGATGGAAAACTGAAATTTCCACTTTGCAAAAGATGTGCAGATATAGAATTCCAAGACAAATGTACATGTTTAGACAAAGACAGAGCCATCGTTGGAACTTGGTGTACTCCCGAATTGGAATTGGCTGTATCGAAAGGATACAAAATTTTGAAATTCTATGAAGTTTATCACTTCAATGATGCAAGTGAATACGACCGGGAAATAGGGACTGGAGAATTGTTTGCCGGATATGTGAATATGTTTTTGAAATTAAAGCAGGAGTCAAATGAATTTTCTAACGAATGCGAAACTGAAGAGGAGAAGTATGCTGAAAAGGAAAATATCCTATTATTTTTGTATATAATTACCAGACAATCACAATAAAACTACCGATAGGAAATTATCTGGGTGAACTGACCAACGAAATATCACCCGATGATGGATACATTACAAAATTTGTATCCAGTGGACCTAAGTCATGCGCATACACAACGCAATCGCACAAACAAGTTTGCAAGGTCAAATGTTTTTCCTTAGAAAGCAAGATGAATTCTGACTTGATTAAAATTTCTAGCATGAAAGAAATCGTGGTTGCTAAGAAAATTGACTGTATTAAGACAAAAAACAGTTGTAAGATTTCTCGACTGGCAAAGAAGAGAATATTATACAACCGAATAGAGGGGAGGGATTTCAGAATGGTGTACACCAAGAGACGCTTGTTAAATGGCTTGACAACTTTACCTTTCGGATTTTATAAATAAAACAAGAGTTTGAAAATCAATCATTTTATTTGTATAAAGACATGTAATAAACATTAAAATGTTAGCCACTGAATGTTTGTCTTTTTCTTCGACCTTTTATTTCGTAGTGAACGATTCGCGATTCCGGGAAGTCCGTCACCAATAAACTGTTTCCTTACAATTAATCCTTTCCCATTCTGAACAGACGGTTTTTCGTCCACACATTGTTCACATTCTGAACCCTGTTTCTTTTGTGACTTTTCACCAACGGTTAAATCAGCCTCCGTTGCATGTTTTCGAAATAGGTCGGATTGTTTGCTTTGCATCAATTCTTTGTACCTCTTTTTCAGTATTAATACTAGTTCTTTTGCCATTACAAATAATCAAGAACAGGTCTTAAGCGTTTTGGGAGTATTTTTGCGTTACGAAGTAACAACCTTTTTTTCCGATCCTTACTTTCGGACTTTTGTGCCAGGCGTGCAATAATCGATCTGTGTGGTTTCAACGTTTTGACGTATTTTTCTTTGTTCGGAAATACACTTTTATATATGTTCAATGCGATCTCTGACAAGAGATCGATTTGTGCCTTTGTTAAGTTGGATAAAACTACCTTTCCTTGTTTTATAGGCGAATCGTGCAGAAATCTTATAAAGGTTGCATGCGTCTTCATGCGACGACTAATTCTTCTAAAAATGATAAATGTTTCCTTGTTCTCTAATATTATTGAGGTCTATACAAAATGTTTCTTCCGAAAAAATTCCTAAGCTTGTATTCCGTGTCTCTATGTGTTGAAAGCTCCATCAAGAGATAAGAGTACATTTCTTTGGTGGTCGCTCTCATGAAACTATCCAAAAAATAGCGAATCTTTCCCGGTAGTATCTGGGATGCAAATGTTATGACTTACCGCATGTTCGGATTTCGAAATAATACAACATTTGCTAAGTTGAAAGCGATGGCTTTGGCATATCGACGCTGAGTGAAAAAAATGACTTTAATACACCACAGAAATTCCTTTTGGTGCTCTGAATAGGCATACATTATTTTCTCTGGAGGAATAGTAAACATGGCGTCAGTATTTTCCACCAATTTCTTGGTGAACATGGTTTTCCCGACTGGGTAGCCCCTACTGCACACTTTGTGGTAGGTGAGAAAAACGGTAACAGCTTTTTTTTCGTCCTTTCACCAGGATGTATGTGTACAAAATGAAAACAATACTCCTTGGTTTATCGTTTTATTTGATAATAATAAAAAACACATACATTACATTTCTGAAAAAAAACATACTCCTTGGTTTATCGTTTTTTTTTTTATAATAAAAAAAACATTCATTACATTTCTGAAAAAAAACCCATTCATATATATCTATCGTTCTGTTCAAAATCATTGGCATGAAAGCCATCGAAAACGTCTCTCATTGGAACGTATAAACACAGACTCATCACCGCAAAATACACGACATAAAGTCCACATACGTCAGATTTGACCGATTGAAGATGTCTCTGCATAAAACTATGGTTTTGACTGTTTCTTTGAAGGAAGTTCTGCAGATCGTCGCCATAGTATTCTGCCGATCTTCTAAACTAGGGTCAGAGAAAAGGCTATCAAACTATATCCAGCTCCAACATCTTTGTAAGAGATGTTTAAACTTGCATTTTCATATATTTCAAAAAGTCGGACGTATGCAGCAGTGTAATATCGGTTAACGCCAAAATCTAGCTTTGGTGGAGTTTCATACACTTCAACTCCATTAACTTTCAAGGATACCTCTGCCATGTTGAAATGTTGAAAATTGAACGGATTCTTAGTGTAATCACCGTTGACCCCGGTCTGGGAAAGAAGACCAAACACTATTTGGACGGAATAGTTTTCGGAAATATTGCATCCCAGTAAAACTATGTAGATCCTTTGGGTATGACGTTCTGAATGACATTGCTACTGTTGATGACATACTTAGCAGGGGTTTCACGTATCTGACGTCGGTGGTTCAATATGACACCGGGGTCCAATTTTACTCTAGCCGTTTTAAAATATACGTCAAGTATTTTCACTTTGTACTTATGACTTGTTTCCCCTGACATGGGTAGAAATGGTGTACTCAACCTGAAAAGTTTCATGTATATGTCCACACCGTTGATCAATAATTTTCCTTCCAAGTTTAGAGCGTCTTCTAACAAATTTCCTTCCATTTCGAAAGTTCTCGATTCTTTTGCATACTCGTATCTGTTGACGAAACCAGAATTGAGTGATAGGGAATCCATGGGCTCATCATCTTTCATGAAAATTTGACTTTGAAGTTGTGATTCCTGTTCTTCCTTTCCCGATGATAAAACGACTTTCAAATATGCTTTCCAAGGATAATTGTTGGAGTTAACCGAGACGAGTTTGTTGTTCATGTAAATATCGATATATGAGAACATACTCTGCAACGGTAAATTGATAATGCACGTTTTTTCTTTGACATTAAGTTCGGAACCATCAGCTTTTATAATTTGTAGTTTCATATACAAACGACTCTTTCTTAGATCTATGTAATCGCTTCCTGCACCGGATACGACGATTTCAATTGGTGTAGTCTTATTTAACAGATTAGAAATTGGTCTTTCTTCGGTGTAATTGATTTTATCGATTGCGACCTGATTGGGAGGAGAGGCAAAAATAGATAGTTCCATTGGTTGACCGACTTCTTTATTATCTTCACTCAAAAACGACATCGTTTATTGTTTTCTTCCTTTCTTTACAACAGGAAGGTCCCAAACACTATTTTGAAAATACAGTTTCTTCTTTTGTTGAGGTTTTGATTTCTTTTTCCTTTTTGAAGAAGCTTTATTTGACGCTGTCTTCTTGCTTGTTATTTTCGTACTGAAATGACTACTCTCTTTCTTTTTTCTCTTTTTTGAGGAAGCTTTATTTGATGTTGACTTCTTGTCGTTTTTTTTCGTACTGAACTTCTTACTCTTTTTCCTTCTTTTGATGCCCTTGACTAATTTCACACGCGGTTTTCCTAATTTGGCTTCTTCTTTCATTTGTGATTCAGCCCTTTGTTCTACAGCTGTGACAGGTGTAACTAACGGCGTATTAGCTGTAGGAGTAGAATCCGAAGATGTGCTTTGATTAACCGGTATCACATATCATCCTCTGTATCTTCCGTACATACCCACCCAATCTGATTTTGCTTTTTCTTCCTATACTTGTATGGATTAATTTTATTTTCAGACATGGTTTTGTAGAAGTTTTGCCATATTGTAGGATCAGATACATAGGTTTGACTGTTCATCTTCACGATACAAAGGGGAATTGTTTTTAATGAAGTACTACCGTCACTTTCTTTTTCAAGAATGACGCGTCATTCCCGTTGTCGTCTTTTATATATATATCGATTTGTTGGATGTCTCTCAATTTAACAGGAACATAATACGGATTGACATATGTGATATTTTTTTCCATTCACGTCTTCGTAAAATATTCGTCTCAATAAAGGTTACACTGATGATCCAACGAAAGTGTCTTGGCATATATCCGAATACACGAACAATTCATTTATTTGAGCCCTTTCGGAGGTATTTATCTACGTTAAAGCTACCACCCAATAACCGTCAAATTGCAATGCTCTGTTTAATTTGACCCAAAAGTTGTGGGATGTATTGTCCGGGAAGAACTCTTTTCCATCATCGGAAGAAAGTACCATTCTCAAGCTCGTCTTGACATAAAATGAGTAAATGATACAATCATAGTACTGTTATATGTCTTCTACGTCACTCTCGGGAATCCATGAGTTGAACTTGCTTGGCCATCCTAACCATTTCACCAAAACATGTTTTGTACCATTTAGTTTCTTTTTTGAATTTTGTTTTCGATCTTGAAGGTATCGGTTTCAGATTTATTGATTTTCTGCAATTCGTATCTGTAGAAACTCCCCTGGATCAAGTCTCCATTAATTTCAGATATTTTGTAAGCATCTTGCTTGCCCCTCTTCATCCTCTTCCTATTTTGAAATATTCAACAGTCCATTTTTCATTCTAGCCTTTTTCGAATGTTCTCTTTAGGTGGGAAACTCTAACAAGATCTCCTATCTTAAATTTGTAAATTTGTTTTTTCTTCTTTTTCGATTTTACTGTAAGTTTCATTTTTGTACTATTAGGTTTTTGCTTCATCTTTTTATTTCGTACGAGATATTGCACATACCTCATTTCGTCTTCGTTGGACTGATTTATCGATGCTGGAGTAGATCCTCCTAAAGATTGGTGTGGAGTGTGGTTATAACTATAAACGATCTTTTGCAAAACGTCTATATATCTATATGTTTGCTTTTCCATTAAATATGCATATTTTTTTTCTTTCAAGGAGCGAATTACGCGTTCGGCATACTCTTGATTCTTGAATTTTGTGTATACAACACTTTAATATTCTGTTTTGTTAAGAATCGTTTTACTTTTGATTTGAATTTGCCCCCTTGGTCAAAACGAATGACGCGAGGTTTCCTATCCTTATGTTCTTCTAATACTGATTTTATTGCCTTAGCAACTGTAGAACTTTTCTTATCTTTTAAAGGTTTAATAATCAAAAACCTAGAAAAAATGTGTATTAGTACCAGCAAGAACTTGATATCATCGTTGTATTTAGCAACATTTTCCATTGACGCTAGGTCACCGTCCCACTGTGCATTAAGCCCGCTGACTATCACCCGACTTCTAGGGAAGTTTTGTCTCGCTGGCTTCTGTACGGTATACGTTTCTTTATTTGATAAAATGTTCTTAATAGTTCCTAAATCAATTTTGTATCTTCCTTCCTTTCGAATGATTTGATACACCTCTTCAGGCCGTGCAAAGGACACGGGATGTGCATGGTCGGTCCATATTTTCTGAACACAATCACGTTTTTTTTCGTCCGTCATCAGTATGAATCATATACACCAATGAACGAATCTTAAATTGCTGGTCAGCAATTTTTATCATTGATTAATATTGCATTGGTTCTTTAGTCTTTTGCTTTTAATGTAGTGTTAACTCGCTGCCTGTGGGACGATCGAATGGTTTTCCTCCTGATTCGCAGAAAATTATATAATCATTCTTTTCTATAACTAAATAATAATAAATAATAACAAAACACGAAAGAGAATATAGATAATTTTATTAAACAAACTATAAGGGTAGATGAATTTATGAATGAACAATTCATTTATAAAATGTCCTGTAGAAACATAGATTTTGCCATATCAAATTCTCCCTCTTGATTTGGGGAGATTACTGTCTGTCCATCTTCTTCTTCAAAGGGTGAACATTCATTGCAGGATATTGATTCTAATTCGTTCTGATGAGAATTATAGCAAATACATGCTTGATCAAGTTCAGGCACGAATTCTCTCATTACTTGCATCGTGTCACACAGACGCTGTCATTTGTGTTTGCTAAGGTCAACTCCTTTCCGTGTTGCTACTGGTTTGTCTGAATTCAACGGTTTCCAAAGGTGACCTATGTCTACCGTTGGGAACTTTGGATTGATTGTGATGTATACACCGCCACCTAAATGCATAGTGTATATCATGCTTTCTTTCCCTGCTAACTACTTTTCGAAAATATTTTTCAGTCCATCTTTTTTCATCTCTAACAACAACCATCTAGATAGATTGAGTGTGACTCCTTTCTTGGTAGGAATTTTTTTCAGGTCCTGTCTGGTCATAATGTCTGATATGTATGTAGATGTTGTTTTGCAATTCTTTAGAAACTACATACACATCGTCTTGTAGATGAATGAAACATCTGCCTTCGTATGACGTCGTTATATCGTCATTCATTTGAGGGTTTGTTTCTTCTTCCATCTGTTGAGTCTTTATTTTTTCTGGTGTTTGTGTTTCCAAGCTCAAATATTTCAAGAGGTCAGAATGTCCCGCTTTAATCAGCGTGTTCTGTAGTGGTTGGAGAACCGGTCTGTCCAATTTGACAAGTAGAGACAAAACGTCTCTTGCTCTGGTTGAATTCTCCGAAACTTGCAAAAGTTGGCTCTCCTCTTTATTTGAAATGACATGCTTTGCCTTCAAATTACGTATTATTTTGTTGGCGTCCATTTCTTTTACCAGGATGTCAGTTGCTTCTACAATAATCTATTTTTCTTTTCGTCGTTGATCTTCCATAGCCATTGCTTGATTCGTATGCTTACCACAAACGTCAATGAATTGGTGATCTTTGGTATAATTAAAGAAATCGTGCGACCAATACTGGTAATAACAACAGCAGATGAAGTGTGTAAGTTCTCTGTCGAAACCCATGTGATGATATGTCTGTCGGAAGACATTTATACCTTCGTGATATCACGGATAATTAATTCATTAGGGATACTATGTATTTGTTATATGTTTGGATACTTTATTAATATATCACATATATCATGTTCCTTCCTTTTTAAGTTCGTTACAGTAGATTATTTATTCATTGGTAATACAATATGTTGGATTTTGATACCACCTTATTATATTATTGTATTCAATGCAGAAAACAAAAAGTCAATGTTATGCTCAATGCTCAAAAGTCAATCCTTTAAAAGTATTTTTCATTGAATTACATTTTTCAACAGATAAAATTGTCCGTTCATGAAAATATTCGACATTCCCCATTTGGAAATTTCTGGTCGTCTTCATGAAAATGTTGGGAAAATTCAAGCCGTCTTCATGAAA